>JABUQX010062731.1:5000-7500 GCA_015478945.1 Trachelipus rathkii | reverse complement strand
TTGGGGTACACCACTTAAAACATTCGTCCAATCTGAGCATTCACCATTGATAACGACTCGTTGTTGACGATCCGAAAGCCAATTTTTAATCCAATTTAAAAGTTTTCCTCGAATACCATGAGCTCTAAGCTTTTCCAATAATCTTTGATGAGGGACGGTATCAAATGCTTTTTGAAAGTCTAAGTAAATGACATCGAAGGATTTATAATTATCTACATCGTTAATAACCACATTAAAAAATTCTAGCAAATTTGTTAAGCATGATCTATTTCTTCTAAAACCGTGTTGGGAATTCTTGAGCAATCCATGATCTTCAAGATGTGCAACTAACCTATTAGTTAGTATTGCTTCAAAAATTTTACCAACTATAGAAGTCAAGCTAATTGGTCTGTAGTTATTCGGAAGCTTACGATCTCCTTTTTTGAAAATGGGAGTTATATTAGCAATTTTGAAATCATGAGGAACTATTCCTTCTTTTAAAGACTTATTGAAAAGCATTGTCAAAGGCTTCACTAATATGTCTTTCAAATTTTTGAGATGCGTTGGATAGTATCCATCTGGTCCAGGCGATTTATTTATTAATAATTTATCAATCTGGAAAGCAACTTCCTCTTCTAGAATTTCAAATGTATCTAAAATGTTGTCTGCATAAAAATCCCTTATGTCTTCCATGCTAGGCAGGCTATCTAGATTCTCTTTCGTAAGAAGAGAAGAAGAAGAAGAACTAAGGGCTATGTTGTTAAACAGTTTAATAATTTTAAATTCATAATTTTAATATTTTAAATAATTTTGAAATCACTTTGTAATTATTTATGATAAAACGAAGATTCAAGAGCATATGCTCTTACCAGTTTCATAAAGCTTAAGAGATGTCTTACTTTTTTTTTAATAATAATAATAATAATAATAATAATAATAATAATAATAATAATAATAATAATAATAATAATAATAATAATAATAATAATAATAATAATAATAATAATAATAATAATCATAATAAATAATAATAATATATAATAATAGTAATATAATAATAATATATAATATATAATAAATAATAATATAATAATAATATAATTGTCATAATAATAAAATATAACAAAAATAATAATAATAATATATCATTATCAATATTACTTTGCACTAATAGATAATATAATAATAATAATATAATAATATAATAATAATAATAATAATAATAATAATAATAATTACTTATTACTTACTAATAATTATTATTATTATTATTATTATTATTATTATTATTATTATTATTATTATTATTATTATTATTATTATTATTATTATTATTTATTATTATTTATTATTATTATTATTATTTTATTATTATTATTTTAATATTATTTTATATATTTATTTAAAAAAGGGAGAGAAATAAATGCAGACAGTGAGAAAAAAAGAGAATGAGAGAAAGAACAGGGGAAAAAAGAGGCACAAAGAGAAGAGAGAGAGAGAGAGAGAGAGAGAGAGAGAGAGAGAGAGAGAGAGAGAGAGAGAGAGAGAGAGAGAGAGAGAGAGAGAGAGAGAGAGAGAGAGAGAGAGAGAGAGAGAGAGAGAGAGACAGAGACAGACAGACAGACAGACAGAAGACAGACAGGTAGACGAGGACGAGAGAAGATACAGAGACAAAGACAGAGACAAAGACAGAGACAGAGACAGAGACAGAGACAAAGACAGAGACAAAGACAGAGACAGAGACAGAGACAGAGACAGAGACAGAGACAGAGACAGAGACAGAGACAAAAGCGTGAATATATATATATATATATATAATATATATATAGTATATATATTATATAAATAGTAATATATATATATATAATATATATATATATATATATACTATATATATATAATATATACACACATATATATATATATATATATATATATATATATATATATATATATATTATATATATATTAATTTATATAGAAAGCGTGAATATATATATATATATATATATTATATAGAATTATATATGTAAAAATAAAATATTATTGAAGCGAATATGTCGAAACTCCCTTTTCTCCGCATTATCACTGACTGCACACACCATGAGATTTTCTGCATATCAATTGACATTATTAGCATCGGTTTCCAATTACTTAATTGGAAGACCCAATAATGATACTATATATAGTATTATATATATCATATATATATATATATTATTTATATATATATTATTATATATATTATATATATATATATATATATATATATATATTATATATATATATATATATATATATATATATATATATATATATATATATATATATATATATATATTCCCCCAAACTTTTCTCGCCCTATTCCACGATCACATTCCAATATTATTTACTATCCATCATAAACATCCCACACACACGCCCTATAAAAGAACTTACATTAACTGCACGGAAGGAAGCCGGCAGGCATTCACCGATTCCATAGAACTCGAATATCAATCCTTCCTAACAACTAACTTCA
>JABUQX010062730.1:0-31026 GCA_015478945.1 Trachelipus rathkii | reverse complement strand
TTATTTTTTAATTTTTTAAATTGATCAACATAAGTTTCTTGCAAAGCTAAGATTTTAATATTTTCTGAGAATAATAACTGGTCCAGATATAAACCTTATTCTTTTAAATTCTTCATAAATCCTCTTATGTTCCCATTGACATATCAGCCATTCTAGAATTTATTTTATTGTAGGTCTACTATTTGCCAAGTATTAATTATACAAGTTTGTGAATCAAAAATATACTTATACCATAGCTGTTTTTTTAATTGACAGTATGTCATAATTTTGTCATAAGTTTATGAAATATGTCAAAAACTTTTAAATTCAAAATTCTGAAATGACATATCTCTATAAACAAATGATCCAAATTCTGTTAAAATGTCTTTCAATTGAGGCAAAGACAACACTGAAACATCTTCAGCTGAATGTCTTTCTGTGATATCATTATCTGAAACTGTTGACTAAAGTAAAGTGGTTGTAACATTTGAAGTTTTATGAGCATAAGTATCCTAAAATAATATGCTGTACAGAGTTATGAAAAGGATTTCTCTGCTTGTAAATATTCCTTGCAATATAAAATATTGTCCTATTATCATCTTTTATTTTCACAATTTCAACTTCTCTCTTATAATGTGGGCAATCTCTAGAAAAAAGATGTAGGGAGTATAGAGCACAATTTCCACATTTGCGTGTGTTGCTGTGTTGGGGTTAATAGTTTTTTGTATCATGATTTTTTGAGTAGAATTTACATTTTAAGGGACTTACCGGTATGGTAGCTATATAATTTTTAATACAAAATTACTATATATATCTTTGCCACTGAAAACATCTTAATGGGTTAGGATAATAATTAAGAATATTTTATCATCATCCACATATTAATTTATCTGCAAGTTTACCTCCAAAAGTTAAAACCAATAACCTTGTTTTAATCTTTTCCTTACCTTTGTAAATTTTTCTTTAGTGCATAACATCTAGATATACATAGAGAAAATCTATGTTTACTTAACAATTTTAATAACAAATCTTATCATAACCTGAACTTGGATGGCCCTAAAATGAGCATGAGGCCCACTAATTTTTTTTATAAGAAAGCCTATGGGAAAATTTTAAATTTTGAGAGACTAACTTTTTTTCCTAAAGATTTAAATAATTTTCATTGGTAATAGTAGTGCAGAGGGGTGTCACCCGCAACTTTAATAAAAATCACAGGATATTCTCTAAAAAAAATAATAATAAAGAATAGTGAAAATGAAAATGGGTGCTCTCTTTAGGAAAAAAGTTACAGCCTTTCAAAGTTGTTAAAAATCGCAGAGGACTTTTCATTTTTGATCCATCCAGGTTAGGTCTCATTTCAGGCCCTCTAGAACTCTGGTTATGATAAGTTTTGTTAGGCATACACCGAGAAAATCTATGTATACTTAACAAATCTTATCATAACCTGAACGAGGATGGCCCTAAAATGGGCATGAGGCCCACTAATTTTTTTTTTTATAAGAAAGTCTATGGGATAATTTTAAACGGAGAGACTTTAACTTTTTTTCTTAAAGACTTTTATAATTTTCGTATTTTTTAAGCTTCATTATTATTTTTTAAGAGTACATCTTGTGAACTTTAAAATTTTCATTTTCACCATTCTTCATTATACTATTTATTGCAGAGTATATTTGTGATTTTTATAAAAATCGAGGGTGACACCCCCTCTGCACTACTATTACCTTTTCATTTTTTTTAAGCTTAATTATTATTTTTTAGTATATATTCTGTGATTTTGAAAAAAAAAAATTTTATAAGAAAATCCTATGGGATTTTTAACAACTTTGAGAGGCTGTAACTTTTTTTCCTAAAGAAGTCGACAGTTTTTGGAGAAAATATTATTTTTTTCTTTTTATAAAGTATATTATATCTGTGAGATTTTTATAAAAATGGGGGTGACACCCTTCTGCACTACTATTACCAGCTGTTTTTTTTTAAGTTAGTTATTAAGGTAAAACTGCATGTTGTAATTATGACAAACTTATTAAAGCTTGTAGTGTGGTTAGCATGTATTTTAGCTATAGCTTTTGTTAGTTTATACAATGGTAGATATTGACAAGTTCTAGAGTATTGTGTGGTTTTTGCATGAGCATGTCGTTACTCTAGTTGACTGGGGCAGTCTCGATAGGACCATGTGGCTTCTTACCGTTTTTGTTTTGTTTTTGAAAGCAGACCTCACCAACAAAGGGCATATGCCATCCCTCCAGGAAGACAAAATACTGCCCTTCGGGATATCACGAACTCAAGACAAGCGAACCACCTGTGACGGAAGCCCGTGATACTCTCCTTCCTAATGTCTCTATATTTTAATAGGCCCATGCACTAAGGTACCTTAAGATACCCAACGTTTGTCTACCAATATTAGACCCATATACATACCAAGGTAACAACGTTGGAATATAGACCATTTGCATAAAGTAATTTTAATTGTTCACTTAAACTCATTTTGGAAAGATTTATAATAATAACAAAATAGTGATAGACTAATAATAATTTTAATATTGTAATCACGAAGTTACTCGGAGATCAGAATTAAAACCAATTTTAATTTTGATCAAAACAAAGGAAATTTAGGAAATAGGGATGCACAAAAACTATCGATTATCGAAACTATCAATATTTTTTTCGATTAATTGATATATCAATAGCATTTTTAATTTTACGATAATCGATAGTCTTTTTCTATTATAAAGCCGTTTTCGATTTTGCATTTTTGCTTACGAAATTTAGGAAAATGCTAAAGTTGCGTTCCATTTTGTCAAATTTAGCACAAATTTAGGAAAATGCTTTAAGTTAAACCTTAGGAATTTCCTAAATTCTGTAGGTTTGCTATTTCCCGTGCTTACGAAACTTAAGCACCAAGCTCTTACGAAAAAAATGTAAAACAAACAAAGATTGCGCGATAGTAGGTCCGTTTTGATTCATGGAATGTTTATTCATTGGGGACTTATCGTTGAGAGCAACTGATTATTCAATAGTTGGTCACAGGCAAAAGTATTATTAATAGAAAGATGCCTGTAATAAAAACCATTTGTTAATTTTTTTTATTCTATTTATCCAAAACCACGTGTTCCATAACCCAACAGCTGATCAAAATATATGTTAAACAACGTTTCGATTGATGCCCATCATTCGTGCTAAAAACTGGATTAGCAATTCTTATCGAGCGTATTAAATCAAAAATGCAAAAATGGAAAAAAATTGCTTTTTTTTTAGCAGATAGTGATTTTAACAATCCGCATCCGCATCCGCACCAAACACTTGTCTCTCTCGAAATCGAGAAGTCTGAATTCTAGGATCCGAGAATTTGATAGGAATTTTATATAAAAATAATTAAGATTGAATCTGAATTCTGAACGCAAACTTTAAATGAGAGACATGAGACTCGACTCAACTGTATAATGAATGATGGCTCATAAATTCATCATAAATTCATAAATTCATAAATTCAAAATTTGAAGTCAACAGACGGAAAGAATGGTATTTGCTCAAGAACCTCTTGCTTTGGTACGCCAGTTCATATCCCAAAGTTAACAATCTTATTTAATTTAAAGTGGAATATCACATTTCTTTTTGGATTACACTATTTTTTCCTTGCTTAGAGAATATTACCAAAAAAAAAGCAAACACAATTGTTTACTTTTATTCAGCGATTGTTTGCCATTATCTCAATTTGCTAGGGAAAGCATTGAAAACAATCTTCAAATGAAAATGATACGGTTTAAAAAGAATGTAAGATGTAAGTAAAACTAGAGCTAGAAAAACTCATTGGTTCTGTAGAAATTAATAACCTTCATACTATCGCAACTTACTTAGATCCCTTTATAAAGGCAAGTTTTTGTAACACAATATAGAACAAATTAAATTGTCACTTCATTGCAGTTGAAAAAACTTCAGTCCGAACAGCCTATTAATTCTCCACCCATAGTAAAAGGGAAAAAAAAGAAATCTACAAAACCAACACCTTCTTTCTACAGGCAAATCAATAAAAGATTCACTGGAAGAATTTCTATAGTCCAGTAGTGATAAAGTAAACAACATGAACATTACCAAAAGATTGTAGTTGCAAAGTTTGATTGAAAACTATTCAACACAAGAAAAACAACACTAGATGCAAATTGATGATCCTATCAGTTGGTAGAAACTGGAAAGTTAAGCAAAATGTTTACCCACGCTTGAGTAAACTTGTAAGGAAATACTTGGCCTGTCTTCCAACTAATGTTCCCAAGTGATGAGAGTATTTTAGCAAAGCTGGGTAATATATATGAAAAGGGAAACCAGACTCTCATTCAGTTAAAAAAGGGAGAAAAATTGATGTTTCTCAAGGGGAGGATCCAATTTTTGGCTGGGGCTGGTCCCCATTTTCAGCCCCACCTAAAAATGGACTTAAAATTCGAAATTTTCAGCCGATTTTGACTATATAAACACCAAAATGTAGCTTTTTTTTTCCCTCTAAAACGTTGTATTCTGGTGTTTTTCTGTGACTGTAGTCAAAATCTTTCAGGAATTTTAAAATTTTTCAAAATCCATGTTTTTGACAATTTTCATATCAACTTTCAGAATTTTTTGGGAAATAACTTCAAACTTGAAATATGCATAGATTGGTCCATTACCTACAATAATAACATAGAACATTTTCGATTTTGAGTTGTGCTCAGTGTTGTCCAATTTCCAAACCCATTTTTTTTTAATTGAAAATGAAGATTGAAATATTTTTAGTTCTACTATTCGATCAACATCAAATTTTCAGGCTTGTTACAATTGGGCAAGAGTGCTTGCTTGTTACTTAGATAAATTTTATTTGGTATTACTCAAAAGAAATTTTGAAAATTTATTCCAAAAACAAATCCAAAACATATTGATAATACAAAAAAATTATCTAAGTGAAAATAAGGATGCATCTGCCAGACTGTACAAAGCCCTTGAAAATTTGATTGTTGATCGATATGAAGTAGAAAAAAAAATTTTGAATTTTTCAAAATTTTCAAGATTCGAATAAATGGAGTTTGGAAATTGACAACGCTGAGAACAGAACATCAAAAAATCAAAAAATGATTCGTATTAATTATCGGTGTAGGTAATGGACCAATCTATGCATATTCCAAGTTTGAAGTCTTTCCCAAAAAATTCTGGAAAGTTGATACGACAAATGTCAAAAACATGGATTTGAAAAATTTAAATTCTGAAAGAATTTGACTACAGTCACAGAAAAAAAACACCAAAAAACAACGTTTTTAGAGGGCAAAAAGCTACATTTTGGTTTTTAATTATAGTCAAAATCGTGCTGAAAAATTCCGAATTTTATGTCCATTTTTAGGTGGGGCTGAAAACTGGGATCAGCCCCAACCAAAGATTGAACGCTCCCCTCAAGCAGCACAACCTTCCTATATTTGAATTTCAGTCTACTAGTGCAAAAGTATTATAATCCATTGGTGAAATTCTTTCATAAAGGGTGAGGTTGGAAAGAGGTTGGTTGGGGTGCATTTGAGTATGTGTCCCCATCCCCGCATCCTAGGTAACAAATTATATTAATAGATTATGGCTAAAACTCGAAAAGAGTATATATATAATATTTAAATATATATATAATATATAATATATAATATATTTATACTATAATATATATATTATATATATATATAATATAGATATATATATTATATATTAATATATATATACTATATATTATATATCATATATAAATATAATATAGATAATATATATATATTATAATATATATATATATAATTATATATATATATATATAATATATATATATATATATACATATATATATATATATATTATATATATATATATATATATAATATAATATATAAGTAGTAATGCACCGGATGACTCACTACAAGCTTTTTCTCAAAAAGCTATAAGAGGTATCGGCTGAAAACTTTGGGAATATAATCTATTGAGGTATTAATCTCGATACCCGTCGAGTTTTCAATTCGCTTAGGATGTTATAGGGGTGGTCCACTTGTTAAGGGATTTTTTGTTAGATAATACGTCTTTACCTGTTGCTGAAATGCAGGAAAAGTGGGAACATATCGGCGTATTGTATGACCTTTAGCTACTTTACCTTTGATAAGTAGGGAATTTGTCAGGATGTTAGCGGATTATTCATACATCGAGGATATGTTAGGTTTGCATTTTGTACAATTATATTTTAGTCAGGTTATGATATGTTAGCTTTATTGAATGCTAAAACTTTTGTTGCGTAAGCATATATTCGTTAGGTTCAAGTATTTAAAGAACTATTTTTATTATTATATGAATGTCATAACAAAAAATGATTACTCAAAATATTGACTTGAATCAATAGTTCAATAGATCATAGGCGGATGGGTGGGTAGTGGACTGCTTGGATGGTTGATTTTCTGATTTACTGACTTACTGATTACTGCTTTTAAAATTCAGTAAACTATTACGCCCTTACGTGATATTTTTATTCAAAGAACTTATGTTTTTTTATTTATGTCAGGATATTTCTGTTTTTGTATTTTGTATGTTATGTTTGGTTAACAATTTTGTTATGTTTGCAATTATCGTTGGGGATTTATGATATTTAGACAAGGTTATGATGAATTTTTGTTAAATTATACGAAGTTGATGGTAAAAATTTGGTACGTTAGCATTATAATCGTTGTCAGTATGATGATTAGACAGGATTATGCTAAATTTTTGTGAAATATTAAAAAGATTGTTAATGTAAAATTAACCATTGCATATGTTAGAGATATGCTGAAAAAGTGGAATAGGTTACGTTTTGTACGAAGTGTTAGGTACTTTACTGTTGTTAAGTGCCGGAAGTTGTTTAATGTTAGTAGTTTATTTGTTCGTATGGTGTGTTAGGTTTGTCGTGTACATTATATTCTTTAGTTCAGGGTTATGTGTATTGTTAGCTTTTTATGTAAAAACTTTTGTTACGGGTTTTTTAGCATTATATCGATTGGGGTTAGTATATTAAGAACTTTCTATTTTTGTGTTATGGTTTAGCCGAAAGATACTCGAGATATGACATGAATTCAATAGATCAATAGAATGCAATAAGGTCATGGTGGGAGAGGGTGGGGAGGGGTTTGATGGTCATTGATTTACTGATTTACTGCTTTATTGCTTTTCATCATATAAACTATTACAGTTTACTGTGATATTTTTATTCCAAGAACTTAGTTTTTATGTTATGTTTGGATAAAACTTTTGTTATGTTAACTGTTATCCTGGGGTCCTGTATGATAATTAGACAAGGTTATGATAAATTTTTGTTAAATTATTACGGTGTCTAATGCTAAAATTTAACTTTAATAGTTAGAGATGATGGCTTGAAAGAAAAAAAGTGATGAATAGGTTAACGTTTTGTATGCAATGGTAGTTACTTTATTTACTCTTTTTAAGTGTGAACTTTGTTAATGTTAACAGTTTATTATGAGCGTAAGTTGTGTTAGGTTTATGTCTTTGTACATTATTTTCTTAGTTCATATGAATGTATTATTATTAGCTTTATTAATATGAAAACATTGTGTATTGTAGCAATATTTTGCGAGTAGTATATAAAGAACCTCATTTTTTGTTGCTATGGTTTAACTTCCAAATAATACTCCGAAAATATGCGACGTAAATATCCGAAATATTGTTTGAATCGTAAAATAACATTGAATATGTTGGATATATGCTTGAAAAAAGTGTTAATAGGTTACGTTTTGTACGCTTGCTAGGTACTTTACTGTTGTTATATGGAACTTTGTTAATGTTAGTAGTTTATTTCGGTTCGTAAGGTGTGTTAGGGTTTTGTCATCATTGCTCATTATATTCTTAGTTCTGGATTAATGCTATGTTAGCTTTATTAAGGTGAAAACAATGTTACGTTGTCATATACATTCGTTGGTTAGTATAGAAGAACATTATTTTTGTACTAGGTTATCCGAATGATTACTCGCATATGTGACCTGAAGTCATTAGCATCATAGATCCAAAAGGTCATGGAAAGGAGTGTGAGAATAGGATGAGGCCGGGGGGAGCGCGGACGGGTGGTTGGATTTTACTGATTACTGTTTTACTGCTTTAATTCGGTAAAACTATTACACTTTACTATGATATTTTTATTACAAAGAACTTAGTTTTATGTTATTGTTATCGTTAAAAACTTGTTATTTTTATGTTATGTTTGGATAAAACTTGTTATGTTTGCAAATAATTTGTTGGGGATTATGATATTTAGGTAAGGTTATGATAAATTTTGTTAAATATTACTATGATAATGTAGAAAAACTTTTGTTACGTTAGCAATATTCGTTGGTCTGTATGGAAAAATCGACCAAGGTTATGATACATTTTGCTAAATGTTACTGTGTCAGGTGTAAGATTAACGTTAATTATTGTTAGAGATATGCTTGAAAAAAATTATGAATAGGCGTTACGTTTTGCATGCAATGTAGTTACTTTACTGGTGTTAACGATGGAAGGAATTTGGTTAAAGTGAAAGGCTTCGCCTCTCTAAGTCGTGTTGAGTCGATTCCTGTACATCGTTTTCTTTAGTTCATGTTGTTACGCTATGTTAGCTTATTGATGGTGGAACTTTATACGTAAGGATGGCACTCGTGATCAGGATGCTAATTTTCCAATGTGTTTAAATTTTAGTAAATATTTTTCACTGTTAATATAATATTTAACATTGGTTATATTGTTCATCACCTACCGTTATTGTGGTTAGCATGTATATATATACTATAGATATTATAATATAATATATTATAGTGAATTATGAGGTTTAATACTGATATTTAGTGAGAGGTGTATGCTATGAGTTAATGTATTACATATTAACTATGTTTAATTAAATGAGTGGAACTTTAGTATTAACGTTTACAGTTTATAATTCATGAGTTTATAAGGCGTTAATCAGGTTTGTCGTTGTTATATGTATTATATTTCATATGTCTTCAGATAGGTGAGAGGCTCATAATGAGTACTAGGCTCATTTAGATAATGTTTGATAATACTCACATTTGTTACTGATTAGCATTATATATTACTCTCACTCTGATATAGTGTAATACATCAGTTTGTTATGTCTTGAAATTTGTGATATTAGTTATTTATATATTTTATAGTGAGTGTTTATATAGATTTCTCCCATAATTAGTATAATATCGAGATGTGACTTGAATATCAATATAGATTACAATAGACTCAATAGATCAATAGGATTCTCACAATATTAGATCATGTGAGTAATGATGTTGATAGTAGCTCTCACATGATGTATTTAGTATGGATTAGGTATTTATAGAATTTACTGATTTATATCAACAATGTTCTCCCCTTCATGCTCAGTTATATGTTAAACTATATTGATAGTGTATATAAGTTAAATAATAATATATATCTGTCTGGAATCAATAGATCAATATAGATTACTGATTAGATCACAATAATAGATCTCAAATAAGATCATGGAGTTGTAACAGTGGGTAATAAGTTGAGTTTGGGTGGTTTGATTTACTATGATATATTATATTTACTATTGATTTAGTGAGTGAGTAACGAGTAAGTTAATTAAATTATACCAATTTTATTAATTAGTAAAAAATATGAACTTGAATCACTAATATAGTATCCTCAATTAAGATCAAAAGATTCAATAATGAATTCTTATGTAGTATAGGTAGCATTGATAATAACATGAGTAGTGATGGTTATTAGATTTATTACTAGCATAAATTTTACTGTAATTTATATAGGGGTATCTGAGTTAAACTCGACTAACATTTTTATATAAAAAATAACACATGAATTTCAATTAGGTCAATATGATTACTCAAATGGAAACCGTATTGAGGAGGGGAGTTTTGATTACTGATTTAACTGTAATATTTGACTGATTATACTATATAATATTTTAACTAGTGAATTATAGGGTGCTATGGATATAATAAATCGCAAATTTGTAAGTTATAATCAAATAAATATATTACTAATAAAAGTAAATTAATTATGTATTTTATTTTTTATTTTTATTTTTTTTTATTTTTTTTTTTATAAAATAAAATTTTATTATTTTAAAAAATTTTAAAAAATTTTTTTTTTAAAATATTTTATTTTTCGTTAAATGTTTCTAAAAAAAATTTTTTTTTATTAAAATAAATTTTATTGAAATTTTGATTTTATATTATTTTTTTCTTTTCTGTAGCGATGAGATACATCATTATAAGAAAGATTGTATATTATTAATACCCAAGTTTTTCGTGAGTATTCTATTAATAGTCAATATTTTTTCATATGGTTATTAAGGGAGGCATATAGAAGATCCTCCAATTTGGGTATAATGTGTTACTGAGCTATTTTAACTACATATATAATGTGGAGTACCACTATTATTGAAGGTATATATAATAACGTAATGATGTTATTCATCGTTAACTTTATACTATTCACGATATCGTAGTAGATATATAGGGGCCATTTACATCTCCCTCCCATAGTAGGGGGATGCTATATTATAATATATATATTATATATATATATATATATATTATATATTAATAGTGTACATGTAATACCTCGTATTTAAAACAGTGAGCTACGTTATATATATCCCCAAACGGTGATAGTGATTCCAAGTTTGACAGTAAGATATATCCTTTGTATCTCTAAACTTATAGGTACCTCATGAGTATCTGTGGTGCGAGATACGTAAAGCGGTTATTATTATTAGCACAGGTAGTAGTATACATAGTATTTGTATAACCGGTAAGAGCTGTATAATAAGGTACTCACCGTGTCACTCAGAGGGTTTATAAAAAACAATAATTAAATAAAATAAATTAATTAAATATAAAAATAATATAATATTAAATAATAATAAAAATAATTCTAAATAATATAATAATTAATATATATAAATAATATATAAAATAATAATAAATAATATAATAATAATAATATATAAAATAATAATAATATATAATATAATAATATAATTAATTAAATTAATAATAATAATTAATAATAATAATAATAAATAAATAATATTATTAATATATAAAAATATAATAATAAATTAAATATAATTTAATATAATATTAATAATATAATTAAAATTAATAAATAATATAATAATAGATAATAATATATATTATAATAATTTAAATTAATAATAATTTAATAATTATATAATAAAATTAATAATATAAATATATAATAATAATTAAGTAATTATAGTATAGAATATATAAAAAATAAGATATAAATAATAAATAATAATTAATTAATAATTTATATTAATAATTAAAAAATTAAATACCAGACAGAACAGACTTCGGTCTGTCTGTCTACCAGATGCTCGGTTACGAACCGAACTTGGCCTAGTAGCTATTTATATATACTTCACTATCAGGCGCTCGGATAAGTCACAGCATAACTAATAGTAGGGCTAAGCTGGATACGTCTACTAATAGAGTAGGTGAGTAAACTCAACCCTATACTAGACTATATATACATATTACCCATTAGTACGTAACTTTGAATTAACTCCTCTATATATAGGTATACGTGAGAGCTTAATATTCTCTCACATAGATTATATATTATTCCAAGTTTTCATGATACCGATACCTCTTTAACTTTTATGAGGTAATAAAATCGGTATAGTGAGGAGTCAATCCTCTCCTCACTCTCTCGGTATGCTCAATAATAACTTATATATATATATTATAATATATATATATATATAATATATATTATATATAATAATATATAATTATATATTAATATATATTATATATAATATATATATATATATATATATAATATTATATTATATTAATATATTATAATATATATATAATATAATATATATATAACTATATTAGATATATATTATATATATATTAATAATATAATATATTAATATTAATATTATATATATATTATATATTAAAACATTACTCCTAGTGACATACTATCTCCTAGTGACATATTTCAAGCATAATTTAAAATCTCACTCAAACATCCGACTAATCGTCTCAGGATATGGCGTGAAATATAAAATTATTGTAACTCAATATCGTCTGCGATAATTCACTAACAATTAATATCTAAAACTAATACTATAGTTATTTATTTCCTGAGATAGATATACTTTTCCTCATTTTTATTTTATAAAACATATTTTACTCGGTTGAGTATAATAAGCTGAGATTATATAGTATAAACGGTTATCTGATTTTAATATAAGCATTTGTATGCTTACGAATACGAGTAATGAGATAACGTCTCGAGATTGCCTAGTGAGATTCGTTTTTAGTATCAAATCATTAGAGAGCGCTCACAAATCGTAAGAAAATGTCATCATCCTCTCAAATCTAAAGGAATTTGTATTGTAAGGTATATATATAGTTAGTATAGATGCTATTTCCGTGCTTTGCCGAATTATACTTGCTACTCAGCAAATAAATTTAGTTATTAAAACAACTCTAATGTTTTAAGGGAATTGTATAGTAGTTCATAATTAGGAAGAAAGTTTGTATAAATGTACTGTCATAACCTGTCTTTTAACTTAATTGTTTGAAACTATTCAATCAATAATAATATCTAATTTCTACTTATATTTATATTATGTATATATAAGTGGAATTTTCATAAATATTTACGTATAGATAAACTTTATACACAAATTAGTGTAATTATTTAAATTATTAAACAATTATACCTCTAGTGCTGCCGTGAAATTTTGTTTTCTGGTAGACTTATCAATAAAATTAGCATATTATCAATGTAAACCCCTCCATACTTTGGGCTCAATAAACACTGAAAAGCTTTTACACTTATTGGGAACTATGGAATCTTATTCCATTGATGGTGAATTAAATGATAGTGTCTATAGAAATACGGTACATTATTAGTAGTATTAATTATTATTATTTTATTATTAGAATTACCTATACCAAAGCAACTCTCACAATCTGAACATTAACAATGAACCACATTTCACAGTATGTTTTGAGTGTAGGTCTATTTAAACATTAATTACTTCACAATTAGTTAGACTTAGTTGAGGTTTACTATATAATTTTATTTTTATAGAGTAGTTTTTATTTTTTTTTCCTCGAGAATTTCTGGGTTTTAGTAGTGATAATAGTCGCTTTTGTATATTAAGTGTAAATAAATATTTTCAAAATTATAATCATGCATAAATATAAACGATATATTTTTTATGCTGCTTCTAGTGTTGATTATAAGAGTTGTATTTGTTACATATGTTGTACGTTGATATAAATAACAGTTATTTCGTATATCTACTAGGAAACCTAACCAATCTCTGGACCACCTCTGTAGAAGGGATACTCCTATAATATCTAAGATAAATTAATTTTTGCGTGTGAAGGAGGAGACCAGATAAGTCATGGGCTTCACAATATATCTGCTCTATAACTACTGTTTCAGCTATGTACTACACTAGATATATCTATTGTTTCTCATTAAAATCATTCTAATAATGAACGATAGGCGATTTGTATATAATTCTTACCTCTTATGCTATTGTGTATTATGTGCGGTATATATAGCTTAATACAAAATAACCAGATAAATGACTGCATACTTCTGCTTGACTCCACATTAAAGGTGATACTAAGGATTGTCATAAGTGAGAAAGGAATAATAAGTAAGAACAGTTGAATACTTCTGATCATTCCCAATCTGTGACTATTCCGTCTATTCCTACATCCCAGATATAGTCTACTCTCAGATATTTACCCTAACTCCACTCTAACTATTATGATGCTATTGTAAGTAGTGATATATATTAGTATTCGTTACTTAATAATGTGAGGATGAAAGAAGAACCCAACACCAAAATACCTATTTCTCAACTAATCATATGACTCCAGTGAATTTCTCAGGAGTAATATAATGAGTATATATAATTATTATAATTATACATAATCCGACTGTAAGTCTAAAGTACGATAATATGATAATGTGATTCTACATTCGAGTGATCCTCTTTGATTTGTCTAAATGAGGATAGTATATGAGAATCATTATATATTTTAATGGGATCACAGTGTCATACAATGATATCACTATAGTGCAAACTTGAATCTTCTAAACATTATGTATATATACAGAACTACATCTAATATACACACGAAGAAAATAGCCGTGTTTCGCAAGGAGATCATAAAGCGTGTCAACAGAGAGATTATCTCAAAGTATATAGAGTGATATATTATGCCTTCAATATCTTCACACAATAAGTTATATTTCTGTTTCGTTGTTTTAAGGAGTGCTCTCACTTGAGTCTCGAGTACTCTGATTAAGGTGTGAGATTGAGCGATGAAAAGTCTTTGAAATTTCACATGATCTCTATGTGTAATCTCATTGTCTCAATCAAAATAGTGAATGATACTTACATCTATCAATAAGACATTCTCGTACAACAAGAGCTCCCAGCCTAAACCCAATGTAACTACAACTCAACGGCCAATATCTCAAGAGTGGGTAGTCCCATACATGCTCGCTGATATTCATAGCTTTTGCGTTTCGTGTATCTTACGAGTATTGCAATCATTAAGTGATGACAAGATGACAATATTACTTAATATTGTGCATCTCGAAAGATTTTGTGTGTAACCCTTTCTCGGACTCAAAGGATAGATTGCATAATAGATGCGTTATAATTAGTCTAACTTGTTATGTGAAGTGATATAGTATTCTGATAGTAGAGCTCACTCTCTCACTCTCACAATGATCGCTACTTACACAAAGTCTATCATTTTGAAATTTTATGTGTTATCTTATTTTATATATTGTGATCAAGAGCGCATAATTATATACAGAGCAGGTTGATATATTTTAAGCTTTTACTCTCACTATAGGTCACTGGCTAACATAATATGATGATACTCTATTTATCATGTGAATAGTGGGACGAGTATGCGAGAGATGTTGTAGTCAACTCGACTCTACATTATACCTCAAGTGGCATTATGAACTAGCATTGTGCCCTCACTCACGTACTACAATGAGTTTGATCTCTGAGACACCACTGCGTACGATGAGAAAATGTTGTGTGCCGAGTCTATCGTGGACTCAAAAGTAGGTAACTTATCACCTCGGACCTCTATAAAGAGCTGGCGTCTCCTAACAAGCTCTCGCGAGTACTAGGTTTTTGTACATAAGGTTATTGAAACCAGTGTAAGAAGATGATACTTTATAAGCTACTTTACGAGACAAAATTGTCCTAATAAGATTGTATAGTAGATTGTCAAATGGTTGAAAGGGAAGGCTATAAATTTTTGATTATGTATAGTGACCACTAAAATTCGGATAATAACTCAAGTGATTGTATATATAGAGTAATGATTTACTGAGCTCGATCATTTGACAGTAGGTTTTCTGTAGTGAGTAGGTAGGAATAATAAGAAAATGAGAGCTTCGGGAAGCATTAAAGTAGGGGTTATACATAGATCTCTTTGGACATAACATAAAGTATATATTGATTAACTACACACTCTCTAGTGAGGTTCTACTGATGACTCACAGGAACTACTGGAATTTATAAATACCTTCTTAATCCATATATTGTGGAGATTTAGCAACATGTGATCTCCCTTAAAATCCATTTTTCTCACACTCCCATCGTAGACTTTTTTCCTCCCCTCCTATTGTGGTGATTATATCTGGAATCGAGTAATGAACATCTCGGGAGAAAGATTTCAATTCTCCTAGTTAATTTTCTATGCTCAACTCGGTACAGTCTCTAACTCATCAGGGTCCGTTCGAAGTTGAAGCTCTCTTCGTGCCTCCTGCTCTCTCCTATCCTTCTTCATCTCTGCGTCTCCTTCGTCTCGTCATATCTATCTCGGATCACTCCTCTCTCTCTCTCTCTTCTACGTTTACTCATACAGTACGTCGTCTCTCTACGTGCTCTCAACAGAGTGTGTGAATCAAAGCGACCTTCATGATGCGCATCTCTTAGATATAGTAAAGTCTTAGTCACTCATAGCCTCATACGCGAAACTCCATGCTCTGCCGAGTGTTATTTCGAGTTGCAGTCAATATGGTGTGTGAGGAATCCTTCAGCTCGTCTTCACTGCAGTTTCAAAAATATCTCTTTAACTTTCCTATTAAATATTTGATCATCTTTGGTCATAAGGTAAACACCAAATAATTTTTAAACCATATGGCAATTTGTGGTAGCTAGACTTTAAAACCTGGAAATTTTGTTATGGATTCAGAATTTTTTAACATAGTTACTCCAACTGCGAGGGTTTTCCTTGTCCTTAAAGAAAGTAAGTACTGCTTTCACATCTTTGGCGTCTCTTGATGCATCTTTTATAAGAGAGATCAAGTCTCTTTTAAAATCCGAATAATTGATTCTTTATCCTTTCACTTTAGATAACTTCTAAAACGAAATATAACCGAGAGAGTTAGTGATTCACATATGATCTCCCTTACAGAATCCTCTTAGTACAAAAAAAAAAGATAGAGCGTCTGCTTATCTTCTCTACGCAGAGTTTAATAACTAAAGGCTTGGTCATTATGACACCTCTCACTTTTTAACTACTTTTGGTTACTTTTCTAACTATTTGCTTGGTTTACTTGCAATGTCGATCTTTCTATAATTTTATTGTAAAACAGGTTTTCACAACTAATTTGAAATTAATTTGGATATATAAGAGCAAATAGTTGCACAATTTCGATTAAAAAACCGTCAATTTAAGACCTAAACTATTAACTACTAATTCGTGTTTCTGCTTTTTGAAATTGCATTTCAATGAAACACATTATTTTTCAAAAGAACTGAAAATACCCAGTTAAAAACTCAATTTAAGAGAGTTACCAATAATTTCAAGCATAAGTCTCGAAATTGAATTATCATTTGAAAGAAGAACTCGCACCACTCTCGATATTAACGCCTCACACCTTTTATGTTTATATTTTTAAGACCTTCTGATATATTAGATTACCCTAGTACTAAAAGGCAAATTTCTGTTGAATTTGGGGACATAATTTAAGTGAATTGAAGCCTTCGTTAATTGGTATTGAGATAATGTATTAGTAGCGTTATTAAATTTGATAATTGATTTTAATGGATATTATATAAGAGTTGAGATTCGATAAATATTAGGAAGAACTCTTACTAACTTTCGAATTCTTTCAGAAAAAACAATAGACAAAACTCTTGAACAGTATTTTTGTAGGTTAGTTAATGGGAATATTATCATTATTATTAATTCATTATTAATTATTAATTATTCTTATGACATATCTGCATTATGAGACGAGCTAATAAAGGGTATTCCTAGAGAAAAAATAATATATGTTATCTGCTTTTCCCATATTGGGGGTTGAGGTGGTATAAATATGTAAACATCCTGGTCACAAAATCAAAGTTAGAAGAAGATATTAGTCATTTTTTCGAAAAGAAAGCCCCTTCCCCTTACCCCCCACTTTATACCTCCTTAAGTGAGAATTCATTGCAGTCAGAAAATTCTATCATTGATTACTTCATAGAGACCTGAATGGACCCCTCACTGTGGGTTATTTAACAAATCAATGTGGGGGTCTCATTCCCCCTGGGCCAGGCCAACAGCTCTATGCCTTCTTCACAACCCTAGACAATAGCACTCCTATTGATGCACCTTTCTTCTTTAACCTCTGCCAAACTTCCATTCCCATTCCTGGAGCCGACACTCCTTTACTGACTACATCTTATTTTTTACTTATATCTTCTCAGCTAGGTCGTTACTCCAGCAGCACTTACCACTTTGTTGAATACCACTTCTGTTAATCTAAATCTTTCCCTTTTAATATGGGAGACCAAAGCCATCTCAATGTACTCTCATTTGTTCTTCTCATTGTAGACCTTTTCTTAGACATAGTTACAACTGCCCAATTTTCCATTTCATTCCTCATTTTTATCAATTCTTTTACCATCACTCTATATATGCTCCTAAAGATTAATCCGTTTATTGTGAAATTTCATTTAGATTAATGTGAAAATTTAAAGAAAAGTGTATCTATACCTCTTATGCCAGACCATTCTTGTTCACTTACAATTTTAACATTAACTAGTGTAACAACATAGCCATACATACAAAACCCTAGCACACTCAAGACTTTTGTCCTTTTTATATCCAGCAAGGAGTGATTGCACCAAGGTCCACCATCCTACCTTATTACTAAATTTTCCTACTATTCTTCTGTATCATGGTTTTCCTCTTTTTCAATCTCTAATCAAATATACCGAATAAATATTATAAACTCAAAGCAAACTTGCTCAGGTTTGACCTCACCTGGTCTAACAAACTTCTACACCTCTCTCGCCGACTCTCTTCACTCACCATACCATAACACATCTAACTAGTATCTACGTTTCCGTATTCAAAACACCTCTTTATCAATCCTCTCAACCTCTCTTCAGATTCACCCACACGATTAGCCAAATCAATGCATACAATAAGTTGAGGCACTCTCCATCTCTCTTTAATACTCAAAATTATTCTACATACACTATACCCCTTCACACTCTGACATTCTAATTTTCATAAACTTCTCTCCATTAACAAATTGAAATAACTATTTTCATTATTTCATTAAAGTTCACGCCTCACACTATTCTATTAACTTAACATCACTTTCCTTCATTTATTCTTACACATCCTTCACTATCGTCCATACACCTGCACTTCTCCTTGATTCCATTCAGAATTGTAAGACTACACCCAACCCACCATTTAATAAATCACCAACACACTTACTAATACCTCATCCCACAAATAAATACCTATTTCTAAATGCTACCATTACCTCCATCACACATTTCATTCTGTTTAACTGCCATTTTTTGATGTGATGTAGAATTAGAACAATTGAAATGTTTTTCTCAGTGTATGTCATCATGTTCTTACGAAAGCACATCCCTTTTCATATTCTATCAGATTATCTCCGATAATAACTCCTATCATTTTCTTAACCTTTTTCAGCTCTTCCATCCAATACAAGATCTATTTCCTTGTTGGTTTAACGTCCCACCCTTCTCTTCCAATCTGTACATTAACTGCCTTATTTTGTCATCCTAACCTATGCAACTTATATTTTCTGACAATTCTCTCGCCTTTTATATAAGTTTTCAGTCACTCTATTTACACAAGAACGAGAGCATGGCCCACCTAGTAAAATTCTTTACCACGGCCTCTTTATTACTTTTAATAGCTTGCATCTCTCTTTCATTCCACCATTCACTGCTGAAGAATATCCATCATTCTAGCCATGAAGAATTTACTATATATCCCTACTCAATATATAGCAGACATCCATCATACTTCTCTTGCACTTACTAATGAAGGTTTCCTTCATTTGCGTCCAGATTTAGTATCAATGTCATCTTTGTTACATTCAACCAAAGTTTATTCGCACAAGGCGCTCTTACAATACTTTTCCTTATTAACTGTGGTGTCAACTCTAGATTTTTCCTCCTCACTTCCTCTTCTTGTATCTCTCTCCTTCTCCATCAAAAAAGCCGCCGCTAAACGTATTATTTCTTACCTTATAACAACCAATTCTTATTCATTGATGATCCTCGATTATGATCCAAAATTTAATTCCGACGTTTGGCACACAAACCCCTCCTCTACTGTTTTAAAAGCATTCATACAAATATGACTTCAAACATCTCATATGTTTTTATAACACAAAAAGTTCAATCATACTTTTCTCTATTCTCCGAGCCATCTCTACCGTACACAACGAAGTTATAATTATATACTTAGGAATTCTCGATGTAGTTTAATAAATGTATATTCAACACAAAACAGATACCTTACGTTACCTAACAGAATGCAATCACCTTTTCCTATCCATTCTCTATTTTATCCTGCAAACCCCTCAAAAGTCACCTATTGCATTCCTATTTTTAATCACCCCATACTACTACTATTTCTAGTCGCCCACACCAATGCAATCTGGAAGCTCCTACTTACCCCATTCAAATAACATCATTCAGATTATCCTAGAATATCACACTCTCACTCTCCTCAACATTCATCCTCAGATGGAAACTTATATGTTATCTGAAATACACATCATTACATTGACTTTTTTATCAAACCTTAAATTTAACCATTAGAATCAAATACTCGCAACAACATAATTCTCCAAGCTCTGTGCTACAGGTCATCGAACAGAATCCAACTCCCTTTTCTGCTCCCTCTCAATCATTCATGCACACCACTCTAAACACACCCCACACAGTTCACACCATCACAAAATACTATCATTCACCGCTTCCTTTCAATAGTCGCAAAAGATGAATACGTCATAAAATTTTCCTTCTTTAGAAATACATCCCCTATCTGCCACATACTCCTCCTCTCCTCATCATGTACTTCCTTTGACATTTCATTCAACCCAATGATGATTCATTACAATTCAGCCGAAAGAAAGAAGTTTCGAAACACCTTACTGGGGATCACGACCTTCCCGAGGCAGTGCATGTATAGTAAGTTTTTCTCTGGCCAAACAGTTAAGGGAGTGCGAGGCAAGCCAACATACACTACACTCTCTCTATTTACTTGACCATTCTACGACACGCAGAAGCATACCCTGTAGAAATTCATTTACATCCTCCAACAACCACGCAGATTAACATACCACGGAGTATAGGGAAATGGTGTTGTCTAAAATCAATATTCTTGTATATTAATGTTTATGGTTACATGTTTTTTTGTTATATTTATTTATTATTAATCCAATTTATTATTAATATATTATTAATATGTAATTATATATAATATTATTATTATTATTATTCAATTATTATTATTATTATTTTTGTATGTTAACAATAAAATATTTTGCTATTGAAACAAGTATATATTCTTTTTCTAGAAAGAAAATAATTTAGCTCACAAACAATAAATATGTCACTAGATCGGGTTGATAATAACAATCTTGATGTCGTTGATAATATTTAAGGAAGAAATTTGGAGGGTCTGAGTTCCTAAAAAATTATATTGAACAAATCTCAATCAGAAGAAAGTCTGGTAAGAATAGAGAATTAATGTAAATGTAATAATTGTTGTATAATGGAATTTTGAATTTGGTCAAATTTCAGATGTTGAAATTTATGTATTTCATCATTATAACAGGAATATACTACAGGCAAAAACAAAAGATTTGTTAAACAAATTAGGTGTTTTATTTGATTCAGAAGTTAATAAAGTTTAGCTGTCATGTCATATCATTACGATCTAACATTTTAATGTTAAAGTGCTGATAACTGCGTTCTATTTTCTAATCGATAAGAATCACACATCTTGAATCAGTCAAGACAAAAATAGAGATTTTTTTGAGAGATCTGAAGATCAGTTTTAGGAAAGTTTACTTACTTTGTTTTTAATACTATTTTATTAAAAACACATATTTTTCTCGACACTAGATTAAGGCAAACTCTATACGTTAACGTACTCTTTCTTATTGCTTCAATTTTACCTTTCACTGTTATTTAAAACCCCATTGGGGGAACGTGGCAGATTTTAATGCCACTATTGCCTTTCGGCGGCCATCTATATTGTGGTTTTCTTAAAGCTTATATGAGAATAATCTTAGATATTTAAAGAAGATACAATTCTAATTAGTTTCAATACCCATACATGGGGACTGTTCATTAGATTATATAAGTTTGAATTACCTACTTCAATTACCTATTAACTGATATGATATAAAAACAATACGTCCCGAACTATTAAATATGAACACAAAAATTTTTATAAACATCTTGCACCCTTGCAAATTTGGCTTTTCTAAAAATCAAAATTAAAATATATATAGGCGAATAATTAACGCATCTTTTTCATGGAAAATTGTCTTTTGCGTCAATGCACATGATTTGTTTACGGTTAAAATTAGTGAGTTTTCACCGGATATTTCTTCTGATTCTGGTTTATATTTCTCATACAGTCAATTTAAATTTTTAATCCCATGGGTGTCGCTTATTCGCCGATCAAGGAGTATGATGGTGATCGGCTCAAAAATTTCCGACTCCGAACTCCGAACTAACCCTCTTGAAATTACCGACTCCGACTCCGACCTCTTGCATATTGACCCGTATACCGACTACCGACACCAAACCCTTTTTTGAAAATTACGACATCCACGTCACTCCGACTCCAGCTTTCATCTCTCTAATGGGAAAATTATCTAATTTTGGAAAAAAAGATTCTATCAAATTTATAACCAAATATATATATATATTTCATAATAATAATGTGAATTTATTATATATATATATATAAAGTATAGTAAAAATTATATAGTATATATAAAATATAAATATATATCAAAATTAATTTACTTATTATTTATAAATATATATATCATATATTTATATAATAATATAGATATAGTATTTATATATACCTATATATAGAGAAGATATGCTGTTACCGGTTGTTAATTGTTTTCAGAATATTATTATTCTTTCATTGGACTCTTGGAAAATGAAGGTGTAAAAATACATAAAGTTTTAATATTGAGTCAGAAATGGACAATGTAGGGGAGTGTTAAGACCCGTTGAGAAAGATTGATAAGAATGAGAAGAAGCGTATTAGAGAATATGTGGTGTGGGGGAAATTAGAGAATAAATGAAATTACGTTGAGATGTCTTCATCATGCTGGGAAAGATAGATGATAGTCCGGTTGATTAAGCGGATTGTTATAGTGATGAGTGTGCTGGAATCGACGGGCTGGCGGGAGACCGAGGAAAAGTGGAATGAGTCAGTAAAAGAAAGGAGTACCTGGAGGAGAGAAATGTGAGTCTGGCAGAGGCGAGAAGAAAGGTGCATTAATAGTGGTGAATGGCGGGGTTTGGTGAAGGGGGGTATTGTTCTGGCCCACCTGGGCCAAGGGGATTAACCCCACAAGCGGTGAGATGCAGTGAGGGTCCGTCGCTGCCCGGGGTAGAAGCTCTTAAGGCTGGTTTTTGCGGAATGGCGACTCGAAAGTCTCTCTCACTAAAAGAGTATTAAAGAGGAGTGGCCAGTAAGGGCTGGGTCTATTTCTTTATCGATCTTTCGTCATATTCTTACTCTTATCTTATACTGTTCTAGTGCATGCTGAGCTAACCCCCAGTTCTGGGAATGAGAAGTGTGTAAACGGAGTGGATGATTGAGTGATTGTTTTACACATATATAATATCTTAAATGAATATATAAATATATTGTATTAATATGATAAATATATATAATATATTAATTAAATATATATATATAACAATAATATTTTTATAGTTTTCTATTTATAAGTATAATATATATACTCATAATACTATATATATATACTAGTATCAATATTATTAAATAGTAATAAGACTTAGAACTGCTAAGAACTGGCTTTTAAAAAAGCCAAAAAAAAAAATTTCGAGTGGTGCGGATGTTACCGGAACTAGAGAATTTTTATGATTTCTGACTTTTATAATATATCTAAGCTAATTTAATATATAATATAATGAATAAATAAACACAATAATAAATATTATTTTTATTATACTATAATATATATAAATATTGACTAAAATATAATACTATATCATAATATAGTTTTTTAATAAAAATATATATACTTCAATATTTAATGAAAGGCTTATATACACAATAATTATTATCAATATATAATATTATCTCAATTATAAGAGAGAATTTTAAAATAATCGAAGCAATTAATAATAATTGTTGAAAATAAAAAAAAAAAAGAGATAATCTGATAAACATTTATAAAAATATATCTCTTAATTGAATTTATTTTAACAAGCAAAATGATTTGATAACTCTAATCGAGTTTTTTATCATTTTAGTAGAATTAGCTATGAGTAACACGTCTTAATTTAAGCCAGTATTTCGTGCTGAATAGATTAATCTTCTTAGTTAGAATTGAAAAAGAATGTAGCTATTGAGCTTTTCAGCAGATAGAGGTGAAATAGTGTTTTGGATTTCATATTTTGATGAGGTAAATGCTAAAATCCTTAACATATTCAAATTTGACTGTCACATTAATTCAAATTTTTATTTCCAAATTGCAATAAATTGTGTGGATAAGTGTCGATTGAGAATAATGTATACTTTTTAAGTATTTAGACAGTTGGAATTCTTATGAAAATCTCGACGAACTTTTGCTCCTAACTGGTTTGGAAAAATCAGTCAATGATATTATCTAAAATTGTAATGCACCTAATTGAAATCTTTCTATATATAATATGTATTCTCACTTAAGAGGGCATTTAATTTCGTTACATTATCAGAATAGCTAGAAAGAACTGTGTTTGCAACTTCCTCAAAAAATAGTTTTTGAAAATGTTTCGTGGATAGTTGCTTTGAAAATAACCCTTCGTAATACACAAACATCACATTTACCAATGATTTAAAAGAGTTCAGGTTGCTGTCACTAAAAAAAAGGAGACATGCAAGCAAATATCATTAATTTAGAAAAGAAGTGCTATGAAATACAAACGTTTAAAGAACATAAGTAAATAAATTATTAATATAGCATAATTTTGCTTTTGCTTTATATACTATTTGGGACTTGAAAGATCTATGTTTCTTGTATAAGAGGTTAATACTCTTTTGATTCTTTTGAGGTGCACCTCTTAAAGCTTCAACAATGCTTTAAAAATTTCATTAGTCGTAACAATTTTCCACCAACCTTGTTCGCCCATTCGTGAGAGCTTTGTCCATTTTGTGTCTTGGGAAATCTTTTTTTTTTGTTTTTTCTCTTTAAATAGTTAGTCGGCTCTTCTGGCAAATCTTAAATAGCATATAATTTGCTTGAAGAATCCCCAATCCATGAAAAATGCCCAAAGTTTTTAAATGAGTATGTACTTCACATGAATAGTGAACAGGATGCATGAACACTCTAAACGCCGCTGTATGTATGTCGACAACTTAAACACCTCTAAAAAAACATTTGCTTCTTTACACCATCATATCGTTGTCAATCAGAAAGTTAATATTTATAATCAAAGTTCGTAGTATTACCCAGATAGAGATTAGGAAACAAAGAACCAGTTAGAGGCCACATGAACCTATTCAGACTGTCCCAGTCAACTAAATATGTATCAAACATGCACAGTTCCAAAACACAACCTAAACCACACCCTAAGGGCTGTCATTTCCTAAACAAATGTCAATATAAATTTTGGATTCAGCTTAACTACTACCAAAAGTAAAAAATCTTTAGCTAACGTGCTTCAGCTAACCATATTTTGGAGATTCGATAATAAAGTTATAGTTGTGATAAAAGCGGTAGCAACAACATGCGGTTTACTTTAATAACTAACAAAAACCCACCCACTTTGGCTACGTCAGAATTATCATACATATATGATGTCATCTCTACACAAATAACAATATTTACTTGATCCAATTCTTCTGTTATATAATGTTTGCTTGTTGTGTTTAGTTCACACTCATAGCGAACTTGCCTGCTGGGAAACCATTCATAAAATTTTTAAAGCACATATAATACCAAGAAATATCAAATCGGGTTATCACGTCTTCCTACATTCTTACTTATTGTGTTTCACACCTCGAACGAAGATAATAACCTGCTTCCGAATGGTTAAATATTTTATTAGTATTGTATTCATGTATCCCTATAGGGACTGGGGAGATTTAAAGAGACATATAATTAGCATAATGACGGAACGATCTGGAACATGGTGTGGCGCCCGGTGAAGATGATTGATGAGGAGGCGATTCGAAGAAGGTGTTGGATTTGCGGAGGAGTTGAGATAGCAGTATGAAAGAGAACATACAGAAGACAGAGATATTAACAGAACCGGAGGAAATGATGAGGGGATGAGAATGATGTGAGAGGGAGGAGGAGGTGAAGGCTGGGTAAATACCTGCAATTATTTCGGAGGGTGTTTTAACAGAAGGGGAGGAGGAAGAAGAGATTACAAGCGAAGAATGGAAGACGCTGAAATTGGGATTAGTTATGAAGCGTGGTATAGTCCCATGGATTGAAGATAGAAACATCGGAATAGAGGTTTTAAAAAAAAGTAAGTGATTTTAACGCATTATTCTGTACTTCCCACACTGCTGTCGAGCGGAAACTATGGAAAACACGAGAAGAGAGGAAGAGTAGGAAATACAAGCGGCGGAGATGAGAGATATTAAGAACTATGATTTGCAACGAGAAGAGAGACAAAGAATAAGAAATGAAGTATATTTAAGAAAGAAAGATATAGTGTGAAGTAAAGATGGACACTGAAGATGGATGTGAGGAGATTGAGATGGATGGGAGACATCTGGAGGAGGAGGAGCAGGAAGAGAATGCCGAAAGACAGATGGAATGACACCAGAGGAGCAGAAGACCAAGGAGAAAGACCGAAGAGAGATGGGCGGAATCGCGTGGAGGATCTCGGAAAAGATGTCAGCTACAAATTGAGAGCGCTGAGAGAAGAGGACAATAGTGCAGAGAGGGACGTTGGAGAAAGATTGATTTTTTTTGCGCGGCTGACTGTATGGATGAAGAATTCCTTTCTGGGAAGGAAAAGAATGAAAGATAAAATATATTATATATATATATATATATATGATATACTATATTATATTTATATATATATATATATAGTATATATATAATAAAAATACTAATATATAATATATATCATACATAATAATATAATAATTACATCTACTAATAATATATATAGATATATATTATATATATAGTAGCTATTATATATAATATATATATATATATATATATATATATATATATATAAGATAATATATATCTATAATATATATATATATTATATATATATATATATAGTTATAGGTACTAATAGATATATGAAATGGGATATGATAGTGAAAGTTCATATAATTAATATATTACATAGAATATATAGGTAATTGTATACTGCAACAGAGGTTTAGGAGTACTATATAAATAGTATATATATAGTCCACTTCATGATTAAAGTAATCTTCTACAACAATAGTGAGAGAATATGGTATATTCATGTATCTATTAAGCTCAAAGGTTTATACCTCTTCTGTCTGCAAGGCAGATCACTATTACACCAAAATTTGCTTGGAACTCTAATTAATTTACAGTAACTTATGCAATACCCATGAAACCCCAATATTTATACATTTGGATATGCAGTATTAGTTTAATTTAAAAAATCTTTCAATCAAATAAAGCATTCTTAAAGTCATCAAAATAAAAAATTTAAATAGATACACAAATAACACTTTATGAGGAGTGGAAGGGGTCTGGGACCGGGATTCTATTCACCTACTCTTTGATCCGGCTACATTATATATTATTATATATTGACTAATAATATATATACCCTATCTACAACCTCTATTAACGTCTATTTATCTTTATTGCTAATATTATAGAATATATAGTAATATAATATGGATAATATTAAATAATAGCCTCGTAAGTATAGACTAAATATATATTACTATTATATTATGTTTTTATATACTTTTTTTAGACTTTTATTTATTATCATTTATTTATATACTATATATAAGATTAGCGATTACGTATATGCCGATCGAGTGTAAATGTGATCTTAAAAACTATAATTGAACGTAAGTAAAACGGGAAACCACATTGTGGAATGCTGTCCAATTTTTTGAGTAACGGGAAAAGATGGAAAAATAAAGAGAAAATAAAAAAAAAAAAGAGAAGTTATAAAGGAATACCTATATATATTCTTCAAAAACCACACAACAAGCTACAAGGCCGAAAATAAGATCATACATTTTTTCGGGAATATTCAACTCGCGTATAAAGTTATAACACATACCAGAGGAAATGTAGAAAAAAAGATAACAAAAAATAATAAACGAAATTACTTGCCTGAGGAACAATACTGAAATATTGATTAAAAGGCCTGATAATTAGAAGGATGCCTTTTTACTTGGTTTCTCGGTTAACATAAATAGTTCTCGGGTTCAAGACTCAAATAGGACTTTCTATTAAATTTGCTTTTATTTTCATAAAGAAACCAGGGTGCGTTTTAGTACCTCCCCGATGGAGGAAGTCGGGGCTCCGGCCTTCCGGCTGGGAACCTACGGCACGTGTAGGATCTAATTCCCCTCCTTTCGGGCATCGAGGTCTCAACCGAACAACCCGCTCTTTGGTATATGAGCTGCTTATTTGCTCGGCCCTGTGGAGAGTCCCGCGGTTTCCTTCTGCCTTCCTCCTTCGCTACGGTCTAAGTAATCAGGAAAACTTGTCCATCTTCCCACCTAGTGTCCCCGTCGGCTCGAGCCCCCCTATAAGTGTGCACTGACTTTGATCAAGTGCCCATTTCCTAACGTGAGTTTATTCTTTACCTAGCCTTATCCATATACCAGACACTTTTGTATTCCTCGTAGACCTTTATCGACTTGAGAGGCTTTTAAGTCTACGATAGTTTCTTAACCTTCGAGGATTACAAAGTTTTTTTCTTATATACTATTATTTCTTCATATATCGTATAGTAGCATAAATATTAAGTGCAGCAGGTAAGGTTAGTGGTGAACCGTTTACCACCATTGCACCTGGTAATTCTACATCGCACTCTAGCGACAATCTACATACAGATTCTTATTTTTGCACTATTTATAGGTTCTTCAGCGGTATTATTCACCTTTAAACCCTATGGTGCACACTGACAAACTTCATATTGAACCCATATTATTATAAACCATATAAACCTCATATTATCTTCTAGCATTCATCAGGACTTCTTAATGTATACTGTGTCGATATATACTATATTTATAATATACTTGATTCTCATCTAATTCTTCCCAAATCTTACCTTCCTTACTACCTTCCTTCTCCATCTAACTAATCCGTCCATGCTATATACATTTATCTCGTACTTATAATAAATTCATATCATATATTATAAATATAATTCCGATTATGATATCCCCGATACTGAAATTCAAATTCCTATATTTCAATACCGGCATTACTTGAAATTTTCCACATATTATTTCAAACTAATTTCTAAATCACAATTAGATTTCTGTCACAACATTCTCATTTTATATAACCATAACTATCAATAATCTCTAACAGTTTTATTATTATCCCTACTTATGAGTGACCTATCTATTCTACCGATAACCAATCAGTAAGTATAATACTTAGGATATATATATTAGATAAAGTTAAAATAATTAGTATATTAACACTAATATCATACTATACGTATACTTCTTTTTAACCAACATAGCACTACTATAGCTTACTGAGTTACAATATCCTTTTTTCTTACGTTCTATATACTGTGTGAAATAAAAGCATGATACATAATAGATACATACTATTTATTTTATTACCATATTATCTCATATTATAATTCACCATCCAACCATTTTAGGGGCGCCAACACAACAATCTGTATAATGACTCCTACTTATAACTCATACAAAATAAGTCAAGTCAATTCTCAGTATATATATTTATATCCCTAAAAGCTAACTAACATATCGCACTCCTTAGCATTACATGAACAGTCTACATCTCCAATTATAGCAATCTAACTCATTGATAGAATCGAAATGTCGTCTCTTAAACATAGCAAGTAACGGGCAGTCTTTCATTGCCAACCGAAGACTCTCACATCCCAGTTTACTGGGCATTAATGGTTCTGATCCATTTTAAATATTAGCGTCAAAGCGAGCCAAAGAAAAAAGCAGAAAATTCAACGGTCCTTAACCTTAAGAGCTCTGCTTTGCTCGTTGGTAACAAAGGGTTCAACCAGCCAGATTCAACTCCTTGTCCGCCCCGCTGATGTAACGAGCACCATTTCCATGGTCACTATCCTATGACCTACAATCTGATCTTCAGCCACTCAGCTCTTCGACATTTAGGATCTCAGACAGAAGCTTAGTTCAATAGTTCTTCGAGTGCAAGCAATGAACAAAAAATTATTTATTTTCAACTTACTGTGATAATTAGTGCTACCAAGGTATTAGGAAGCCTTTACCCTATTTTCTTGTAACCCAATCGTATCGCTTCTCCACTAAGCTCCTCTCAATCATCTATCGAGCTTTTCAACTACTATATCTTCCTGAACTTGTACATGTAAGATTTCATAAACTTGAGATACGTCCATAGTTACGGATGATAGTAGTAGATTTCATACACTTATCACACTTGAATGTTATAGATGAGATAAGGCCTCTCCTCCTGTGGAATAACTCCCGCACACTCCCTTTCCTACATACAGAGCATGCGATATTAGTGCAAATAGTGCTGCCGATGCTCTTTAGCTTTTTGTTGTTCTTCTTCAGCAAAGCTTACCCTGTATATTGGATCAATATAAACAACAGCTAGTATAATACATGTCTAATGAGAGGAAATTCTCTCGATACCATGGAGGCTTTTATTCCTTCTCAGTACCTTAAATTATAGATGTATAAGGATTGAAGTGTTAAATTATTAGAATATATCCAAATTGAAACATAAGGTGCTGGTTTAAAAAATCTTCGAAGTTTGCAATTGCATTTTGGGATGTGGAAGTCAAAGGCAATAAACTTGCATGAAGTGATTGAAGTCATACACAGAGTCAGCAATTCACAACTTTGTCAGTTTTAAAATTTTCCGACTCCAACTCTATCTGAAAGTTACCGACTCCACTCCGACCTTCTTGAAAATTACCGACTCCGACTCCCACCCCTTCAAAATTACCGACTCCGATCTCTGGAACGACTCACCTCTCTTCAAAACTACCGACTCCCCGACTCCGACTCGCAACCCTGGTTATTATCCTATTCTTTTTGATTAGTTCGATGCCCTCTTAGCTACCATCAGTAATTAATTTATCCTTGTATTTTTGTTATTTTCAAGTCATTCATGTCTAAAAGAGTTAAAACTGTTGGAATTATAATAGTAGTATAAAGTAAGATTACATTTTTTGTTATACGGTTACACCAAACGCATGCATTCAGATTTGCCATC
>JABUQX010062728.1:17500-27049 GCA_015478945.1 Trachelipus rathkii | reverse complement strand
GATAACCACGCCTGACAGATCAGTCTAACCAAGTCACGCATTCCTCTCCTCGCCCGACTAGGAAACAAAGACAACCAACAGGTAATCGCTCAATCAACCATCCATACGGAGCCGGAAAGGAACTACTGGAAACAAGCCTCTATCTTTATTCCCGGGTCACGATAACGCGCGGAAAATCCGCACCTTGCTTTTTCGACCTCGAAGCAGGGGAAGCGCCCGAGCGCCACGGCTGCACCCCTCTCCGGGACTCGACCCTTCGATTTGAGCTTTTACTTTTGGTCCCGGAGAAGAGACCCGCCCACCCCTCGTTTTTTCTGGTTTTCTGGCAAGTTGTTCTCTCCGTACTCCGGCTTAGGACTCTTGTCGAGAGAGCTTTATCCCAGTGAGGGCAAAGGGAGGACATATTAATGCCTTCTCGCTCTCCTACTTTACGTGGGAGAGCTGCGACAACAGTGAGAAGACACTCGTGTCGCCGCCCCAGCAGCCTGGCCGGTCTCATCGACTTTGCCAGCTGACACAGGCAGACCGGTGGAGGTCCTCCATCCCCGCCTCGTCCCCACGCTCGTAGGGCCCCTTGGCGTACCACTCCTGAACGCAGAGAGAGACGTGACATTTACATTAACACGGGATGCTCAGAACCTCCGAGTGGTGACAACCGGGAGAAACTCATCTTCCGGATGCCTCACCATCATCTTCCACGTTCCACCTCTCCGCATGCATCTATCTCGCGGAGAGTGGGAGGCAGGAGCGATGATGGGGCGTATGCCTGCGAGTACGAAGCGTCAATGCCACCTTCGCTTACCAGGGAAGGACCTCTTCTTTCTCTCGCGGAGGATGGCCCAATCTTCAAGTCGGATGGTAAAGGTTATGTCTCAGGACTCGGCTCGCCTCGTAGCTGTTTTTAGACGGCCCAGGCGCCGCCCTCCCGAGATAACTTCCACCCCAGCCAGGAAGATCGTCCAAGAGCTCAACGGGTAGAGAAAAAGCTCTATTATTCCGTAAAAAGGCGGAAAATCCGCCTTTTTTTCGACCTCGAAGCAGGGAAAGTTCGATCACCCGGCTCCACCCTCTCCGGGACTCGACCCCTCGATTTGAGTTTTTTACTTTTGGTCCCGGAAGAAACCGCCACCTCGTTCTGGCAGTCTCTCCGTACCTCCGGCCTTAAATACTCTAAGTCGAAACGGAGCTTTATAATTCCCAGTGAGAGGGCAAGGAGAGGACATAATTAATGCCTTCTTCGCTCTCCTTACTTTACGTAGGAATAGCTGCGACAAGACTTGTGAGAAGACACGTCGTGATCCCGCCCCAGCAGCCAGGACGTTCATCGAGCTTCTGCCACTGGACTGACAAGAGACCAGACGCGGTGAAGTTCCTCCCATCCCGCCTAAGTCCCCACGCTCTAGGCCCTGCCTACCACTCCTGAACGCAGAGAGAGGACGTGACATTGACATTAACACGGGATGCTCGGACCCTCCGAGTGGTGACACCCGGAGAAACTCATCTCCCGGTTGCCTCACCATCATCTTCCCCGTTCAACCTCTCCGCATGCATCTATCTCGCGGAGAGTGGGAAGCAGTAGCGATGATGGGGCTTCTGCCTGCGAGTACGAAGCCTCATTGGGCACCTTACTTACCAGGGAAGACCTCTTTCCTTCCTTCTCGCGAAGGGATGGCCAATCTTCAAAGTCGGGGTAAAAGGTTTGTCTCGGGACTCGGCCTTGACCTCGTAATGGTTTTCTAGGACGGCTCCATGAGCGGCCGCTTCCCGAGATAACCATACCACCCCGCCAGGGAAGATCGTTTCCAAGAGCTCAAACGGGTCGAGAAAAAGGCTCTTACTTTTTCCGTAAAAAGCGCGGAAATCCGCCTTTTTTTCGACCTACGAAGCAGGGAAACGCTCGAGCCGCCACGGTGCACCCATCTCCGGGACTCGACCCCTCGATTTGAGTTTTTCATTTTTGGTCCCGGAAGACCGCCACCTCGTTCTGGCAGTTCTCTCCGTACCTCCGGCTTAATACTCTAGTCGAGAGAGCTTATCCCAGTGAGAGGGCAAAGGGAGGACATAATAATGCCTTCTCGCTCTCCTACTTTTCGTAGGAGAGCTGCGACAACTGTGAGAAGACACTCGTGTCCCGCCCCAGCAGCCAGGCGGTCTCATCGAGCTTTGGGCCCTTGCTGACCACAGGCAGAGCGGTGAAGATCCTCCCATCCCGCCAGCCCCCACGCTCTAGGCCCTGCGTACCACTCTTGAACGCAGAGAGAGACGTGACATTGACATTAAACGGGATGCTCGGAACCTCCGAGTGGTGACACCCGGGGGAAACTCATCTCCCGGATGCCTCACCATCATCTTCCCCGTTCCACCTCTCCGCATGCATCTATCTCGCGAAGAGTGGGAAGCAGGAGCGATGATGGGGCCTCTGCCTGCGAGTACGAAGCGTCATTGGCACCTTCCTTACCAGGGAAGACCTCTTCTTCTTCTCGCGGGGATGGCCAATCTTCAAGTCGGGGTAAAGGTTTGTCTCCGACTCGGCTCGCCTCGTAGATCGTTTCTTAGACGGCCCAGCGCCCGCCTTCCCGAGATAACCGTCCACCCCGCCAGAAGATCGCTTCCAAGAGCTCAACGCGGTCGAAAAAAGCTCTACTTTCCGTAAAAAAGGCGGAAAATCCGCCTTTTTTCGACCTCGAAGCAGGGAAAGCTCGGACCGCCACGGCTGCACCCTCTCCCGGACTCGAACCCTCGATTTGAGTTTTTCACTTATGGGTCCCGGAAGACCACCACCTCGTTCTGGCATCTCTCACGTACAGCTCCGCTTAGGACTCTAGATCGACGAGAGCTTATCCCAGTGGAGGCAGGGAGAGACATTAATGGCCTAATCTCGCTCTCTACTTTACGGTAGGGAGCTGCGCGACAAGCTCGTGCAGCAAGGCACACTCGCTGTCCCGACGCCCCAGCAGCCAGGCGGTCTCGTCCATCGTCAGCATTTGCCCTTTGCTCAGACCCAGCAGGCAGACGCGTGAGTTGGAGGTCTCTCCACATCTCCCCGCCTGCAGTCCCACGCTTCTAGGCCTTGCGTTACCACTCCTCTTACGTGCAGATGAACGCGACGTTACAATTGAACATTCAAAAACACGGGATCTCGGAACCTGCCGCTGGTGGTGACACCCGGAGAGAACTCATCTCCCGGATGCCCTCATCATCATCTTCCCGTATCCACTCTCAGCAATGCAATCTATTCTCGCGGAAGAGTGGGAAGCAGGAGCGATGATGGGGGCGTTTCTGCCTCGCCTAGGTACGAAGCAAGTCATAATCATTGGCAACCTTCAGGCTTACCAGGAAGACCTCTACTTCTTCATCGCGAGGGATGGCCAATCTTCAAGTCGGAGTGTAAAATCTTTATGTGCTCGGACTTCGGCTCGCTCGTGGATGTATTCTATGTTATCTGCCTCAGGCGTCCCGACTACATTCACCGTGATAGTATAATCCCCACCCGCCCAGAATAAGAGAATTCCGTCCAAACGAGAGCTACATTACGTCTGAGGAAAAGCTCTACTTTTCTCAACGTAAAATAATGCTCGGAAATAATGGCCGCTCTCTCCTTTCGAGCCAACTACAAGCAGTGTAAAGCTCGACCGCCACTAGTCATGCTTACCTTCATTTCACCTATAACAGATAATATATAATATATCAACTTGTGTTAAGGAATACCCGAGAAAGAACCGCCAAGCCTCGTTCTGGCAGGTCTCTACCTTATTCTCCCGGCTGGTGAGGACACAATCATAAAGTCGAGGAAGAGTTCTTTATCCCTAGTTGTTGAGAGGGCCAAAGATAGGACAATTAATGCCTAATACGTCGCCTCTACACTAAACTTATACGATGGTAAAGAGCTGCGACAACTGTGAGAAGGACACTCGTGTCCCGCCCCATCAGCTATGGCATAAAATAATTTTTTTTTTAATACAATAACAATTATTAAAGGTCCTCTAATCTGCTTATGTCCCAGAATGGCTGACACAGGCTCAAGTGGAGACGCTCTTTGGTGTGGAGGTCTAATTCAATCCCGCTCTTCAATAGATCCACCGGGCTCTAGGCCCTGCGATTACCACTTACTATCTGAAGCTAGAGAGGACGTGACATTGACTAAATTAACCAACGGGATTGTCGGAAATACTATACTTACCGAGTAATATATATATATATAGGTTGAACACCCCGTGGGATGAATACTCATCTCAATACCTCTAGGTTATGCATATATATATAGCGTAAGGCGGGGTGATTCGCCACACCTCATTACGAGACTATGTACTGCTTCACCTCTTCTGTTCCACCCCTCCTCGACGTCCGCTTTCCTACCTAATGCTACTTCGGTGTTTGGAATTTTTTTTGTAGAGTGTAAAGGTCACCGCAGCGTATATTCCGGCTCGAATTGAAATTCCACGAGAAAATGAATAAACTGCAATAGAATGGTGTAGATATATAGCGTCTATAGGTACACTAGTCTTCTTCATGTGAAGTGTATATTCCATCATACTCCTCGCTCCTGAGTCGGCGATGACCGTGGAGGAGTGGGGGTCAGAATACTGCTGCGAGTGCGGCACCCAGTTTGAGGGGTGACTCGGACCATGGTAAGATGGTTTAATTCGGTCCTTCGGTGTCTGTGCTACTACTTCATACTCAGAATAGATTCACTCTGCTATTCTTTGTCATTTCTCAGTTCAAAGCTATTAGACTCAATCTTACCGTAGATCATATCTTAAAACCCTTTACCCGCCCTGATAAATAAGTATACGTTCCAATAAGACCATAATAATGATGGCAGAATATCTAGAGAATAAAAGGCTTCAATAAACTATATATCCGTGATGGTAACGGAGTCTCAGCTGCTATAAATTCCGCCTCTTCCTCGTCCGTGCACAATATATCATTGCGAGCACCTAAGTTTTTTCATATCGAGAACTGTCCATAGTACTCCTCTCTCTCGTGTGTGTATACTTACAAACTCTTCGATATTTTTATAGAGATATTATTTCTAACCCCTTAATTATGGTATCAGATCAGTTGTTGTAATGGATCACGTCTCTGAATCTCATTGCTAATGTCTCTCTCATACGGTTAACAATCACGGAATGTCCTCTCACTCATTTCGATAATACTCAAAATGACGAAAACAGATGAGCGATGGTCGAAGTTCACCTCAATTATCTATTTCACGGCGGGGGAATCTCACCCAAGTTAGGGCCCGTTTTTTATGCACTATACTGTATTGGATCAAAAACTTTAACTTTGCTAGTTTAAGTTAACATGACATGACCGGAGTGGCTACCACCCACCGTGAAACAATAATATAATATAATATGCTCAGTGCTCGAAATATTATCTTTGTCGATAACCGTGGTAGTTGTTAAAAAGAATATCATCCTGAGTTTTTCCAAAGAAGATAATATTCCTAGTCTTATTACAACGGCCACTATCAGGCCTTTACCCTAAATTTCACATAACATTTTATAACGTAAATCATCACAAGTCCTACAGTTCCTCTCGGGTGCTATACGAACGAGACTTCACTGTCCACAAACTGAAGTGAACTGTATTGCCACGTCGCTTGGTACGACAGCGCTGACCGACCCGCATAACTGACGTAGCGGCAACAGCCACTACCTTATATCTAACCATGTGGCTATTAAATGGAGGCCAACAAAAAAATTTTAATGTGTTTTGTTAATATGTTGTTCCTCCCATTTCCTCTCTCCGTCGAGTTCGGAATCCCCCAGATCACTCTCTAAGGCGACCGTGGTAGCCACTCCTGACCGCAGAGAGAGACGTGATATAGCACCTGTCCACCGGAGCGTATTATATTGCTACGTAATAAGCACCTCCTGTGATAGTTAATATGGATAGATCAATACCGGAGAAATAATAATATCAATATTCTTCCCAGTAGTCTGCCATAATTATTAACTCCATATTCGTCATTCCCTGTTTCACACCTCTCACCTTCCTCGTTCTAACTATACTTTCGGGTTATATACTATGTGAGATGTGTGAAGGAACGAACGGGTTACTCGTAATATGATTGTAGTGTGATCTGCCTGAGAATAGTATAATGCGTCGCTTATAATATAGCTCTCTATGGACGCAACTTTTAGTGTTTCCAGGTGAGACGCGCAAGTCCGTATACTAGCATTCTCGATTGATGTGATAGCGCGCAATCTTCAAGTCAGTGAGTGGGTGAAAAAGCGCGTGAGTCGGTACAAGGATGTGTTAGTGTTAGAATTCGCAGCTACACCTGGCCATGCGAGTCTTCTTGCGTAGGCGCACTTTGACAGTCCTGACTGGTATATCCCAAGTAGAGCTATTACCATCTCCGAGAATTAATAATCCCCTTATCACCCGCCTATATAAAAGATCGTTACTCCAAAGTATACACTATTATGGTACAGTATCGAGCAATAAATAAGCTTACTAACTCTTTATTAATACTACTGATGATAAAATGGACGGAAAAATTCCGCTCATTTTTTTCGTAACCAAAATACGGAAATAAGTTTTATGATTCTACTACCTGTACATTATGCACCCTCTCCGGGACTTTACACCTCGATTTTGATTATTTGTGCACTCATTTGTGTATTCACTAGTGAAGGACTACGCCTCGTTCCCATGCTCTAAGGGTACTCTTTCTTTCCTAGATACTTTCTTCCTGTGCTTCCTCTCACAAATTTCTTTATTACGTTCTTTCTTGAGATGTTATCAAATTATTCACCTGTTTTTTGTAATGAGGGATTTCATTCACGAGGAGCACTAATATTGGCCTGTGAGAGAAAGTGCCGTGACTATTTTTTGTTCTTATTTCAAGTCTCCTTGGAAGGATTGTCACCCAGAACAGTGGAGCAGCTCCCAAGACACTATAACCGTCCCGCCCCAGCCTTAGGGTACGTTCTCATATCGAAAGCTTTATTGACTACCTCTCTGAACTCATAAGGCAGTTACGCTATAAGGTGGTAGGTCCTCCTATCCCGCCTCAGTCCCCTAACGCTTCTATAGCTACTACTGTGCGTAAACCATCTCTAACTGACCGTACTAGAGAGAGAACGTACTCATAGATACTATAAACACGGGTATATTGACTTACGGAACTCTATACCGTCATAAGTTATTATCGTGTGACACTCCTGGGAAGAAACTCTTCATATCTCTCACCGGTTGCTATTATACTCATAACATCTGTCTTCCCTGTTTCCACCCTCTCTTGCTATAACTACTATTAATCGGAGTGAAGTGAGTAGTGTGTATATTACAAGTGAAACGACGTGGTGTTTATCTCGGGTGATGAGTTGCGATCGTGTTGCTCTCTTGGCTCTCGCTAGTCCGCTCCGACCGGACTACCGGAAAAGTGTGGAGTGAAGGAACGGAAGCGGTGCTTGCGAATCTGGTCACTTGCATACCAAGATGTGAGGGCGGTCCCTTGTACCTACTTCGTCGGGATCCCAAAAAAGTTTCGCTTCCTTGTGTGTATTGCGCGCATGTCTCTATTCTTAACAAATGCAAGGTATTAGTTTAGGTGTAAGAATTCTAATTGGTTATAATAAAGAAAATATAATTTTTTAATTGTTGTTAAATATATATGTAAGGACTTATATTGTCTATACCGTTGATAACTCTATAGCATCTCCTTTTCTGTTAGTAACTTGCAAAACTCTATACAAAGCAAGGCGCCACCCATCTCAACCTGCCCTTTAATTTGCCACTGGCCCCTCTTGTATAAATAAATAAGATTTTAAATTGATTTTATGGGACTGAATACACACTTGCACTTAACCGTCTACCTTAAATTAAAGATATTCGCTTTACTCTTAATAATAATATTAGATTCACTTGTAGTGAAACTAGGCCAATATCTAAATCCCAATTTTGTGTAAAAGCCCCAACATATATTATGATAGTATATATTATATATATACTATATATATAGTATTATAATAATATCAAATATAGTAAAGTATATATAAATATGTATATCATATTCTATATAAATATCATATATACCTATATTTTATCTATACTATATATTATATATACTGTATTGAAACAAGTGCGTGAATACCTCGAAATTCCTCTGCCTTTTATTCATCGTTATACTCCTAACCTAGTAATCGGTCCTACTCTGAAAATATATAAGTTACTCAATGCATAACTCACTGAGAACCTATACTGCCTATACCTCCTATCTCTCATATGATATATAGGGTAACTTGGTCATACCTTGCCTTATAATCTCGACATTTATTTAGATACGTATATATATATTAGTTTATATTCATAACCTTTAGGATTATCTATCGGTTAATATTATTATAAGATATCCGCTCTCTCTTTCTACTCATGTACATATCTTAGTCTCTTCTTTTTACCAAGAATTTGCATTAATATACTATGATACCTCCGGTACATATATTCATTCCCAGCTCGATTCTACTATAGAGAGTAAGCTTATATTAATAATTATAATCACCGTTATATTGTAAGGTAATGTTGTTAACAGTGTGAATGTATATAAATAATGCCTATATAGTGAACTGCCTTGATAGTATTAGTTCCCTAGTGATTATATTTAAAGGATATGTTTCTCAATCCACAGCTAGTCATACATAATAATGACTAACTGATTATACTCGTACTATACCGGCCCCAGTCACTCGGTGACTAGTTAGCTTCGAGCTTCTAATATCGGAGAGCTTTAGCTCTCACGCGCATCCTTGTACTGTGAGCAGGCGGCGATGCACGATGCGACTTTCTATGGAGATATCTAGCGCTAAATATCTCCGCATCTGTCATCACGACAGCACGGTGCTCTAAAGACCTCTTATGAGCGTGGACGGGTTGAGTCTCTAAAAAATGAATCATCTCTATCGCAAGGGAACGGCGTACTTGAGGTTCTCAGTCTGATGATAGCTTAACGATATATTACGACATTGGGCTGCTGTGACCGCGAAAACTAACGACCAAAAGCACTGCACTAGATCACCAAGGAGTAGTCCTTTACTCCTTTGCAACATAGCAGAAATTTTGTGATTGCATGCGGAATGTGTTTACATTAAATATATAACCTCTTCCTAGCTTTCTGGTCTGCTGGCTCAGGTAGGAGCGAATATTTAGTATCGTGGGATATTTTGGAGGGCAAAGAGGTCAGCCTTAACTGCTTTTTAATTTTGAGCAGTTTATATTTTTGAAGGGTAATATGGATTATCTTGTTTCTTTTGAAGAAGACATTCGGAGGAAGAGGTAAAAGTCGCAAAGTGTGTAAAATATCATTCAAGTTTTTATATAATTAATATTTACAATCAAATTATTTTGAACTAATATTACTTCGGCTAATCACTATTTCATATTCAACTCTTTTGTGAAGTCGCACATTATTAGCGGCAGACGTGCGGACTTGCGAGCTTGGGAGGTTATGGTCTGAAATAGGTGCGGTAGCCGAGGGCGATAGCGGACTACGTTTTCTCAAGGTGCGGAGGTGCGCTAGCGGATACCTTAATGAGGCGG
>JABUQX010062728.1:0-12500 GCA_015478945.1 Trachelipus rathkii | reverse complement strand
CCTTAGGGGGGGTGAATTAGATATACTCAAATTGTATACTGTTGCTTATTAATAAAGTGGCTGAAGATTCTCTAATAGCTGAAAATTCCCTTTTTGTTTCTTCTGGATGAATTTTTATAGATCTTATTGTTCTCAGGTCTCTTCTAAGCTTCATTATTAATTCAAGTGATTTTTGGCTTTAGGATCACTTGAAATAGTCAATTGCTATTAAGTCCCACCTCAATAGTTTCGCTTGGAAATAATAATCTTTGAATTAAAGAATGATACTAAGTATTCTTTCAATTGCTATCCATGTTGATGAAGTGAAATTCTTACTTTGCTTGATTTCTCCCCCAATACATTGGCAAAGTCAGTTTTGTTGCTTCAGTAGCTTGTTTGAGTTCCGGACCTAGTGCGCCTAGCGCTATCCCTAATTTAATTTTCTAATATTTGCTCTTTAGCCTTTATTCTATTTGCAAGTCCTTTTTGCCCCACCTTGTATTCTGCTTTTGTCATCAATTTTATCTGTTGCAATCTTTTGCTTTCTACCTTCTAAATTTTGAATTTTTGTACCATAGTGATGCTCACATATACCATTAGTAAAATTCTGTATCCTAATATATTTGTCCTTTTTTCTTAATTTTAAGCAAAATAAACATATCCCCCTTTTGCTAAGAATATTAAGTTTCTTGTTATTTTATTTCCTTATTTATATATTCTGTTGTCTCTTGTTATAATCTGCACTTCTCTTCCAGCAGATCAATTGTATTCGTCTTTTCGAAAATGTGTAGTTTAAAGTATTCGGTCTTGATTATTTTACACATCTACTATTCCTCACCTGTTTGAGTATCTTTTGAAACTTTACTATTTTCCTTAAATCCACAATTCTTGTTGAAGTCACTATTAAAAGAACTTAAATCTCCCAACTTGTGTGATTCTTTTATCTGCTAACCATACTTCGTTTTTGCCAATAAAGACATTTTCTTTGATCCTATCTTTCCAAAACAAATCAGCAAGATACGAACCTGTTCCAGCTTAATAGATAGCATCTTTGTTCCTAAAATAATCCTGAGAAAAGTTTATATACCTAAGAGATTAGTAAGATTGGTGTCCAAAGCTTCTAAGCTTCCTAATCATTTGAAATCGTATTGTCTATTTTAAATGAAGTCTATCTCACAGAACAAATGTTCAATAGCATCTGTCAACCTTATGCTGCTAAGACGTGAGAGCTGTATATATTCTTACAGTTCTATGTGTCTCTCAAAGATGACCTCCTTTATGGAGAACTTATGAGCGTGTTGAATATTCCACTGTATTTCTTTGCTCAAAAGAATTTATTTACTTGCTTATTATTCCAATTTAACTTGTCCCTTCAATTCTTTGTTAGCTTTCACAAAGTTCTCCGTATCTGAATCGGATCAATTTCACTGTACCCTACGGCTGATAAATCTTCTTAGAGCATTGTTAAAAGCATCAATATCCAATGAATATTAACATCTCTAAAATGTATAGCCTCTACTTAAACATGAGAATATTAATCATCTCTTTTCTCTTACTTTCCCTCTTCCCCTCACAATAAGAAAAGGACCAAAGCATCAATACCAATACTTGTAAATGGTGTTACATTCTAATCTATCTTTGGGAAAATCTCCCATCAACTGCTGAGTGCCTTGTATGAGCTCCTACAAATTATCAATCTGTTTAAAGATCTTCTAATACTTGCTACTGCTCCAAGATATAGTACTTCTCTCTTAAAGCATTTAAAACTGTTGTTTTCCCTAATAGGCCATAATTCTATGGAATGTCTCATATAACTTGTAACAGACTATTTGCAATAATGGATGTTAAAATCTAAAGATACACATTCAGATTTATCCTCCCACCTACTTCTAATATTCCACTTATCATCGTAAATGTAGGTTTGCCAAAATGTGCTTTTTGCAAGCTTCTTTCTTTTTGATTTTGTATTGTATTATCATGAAATTCTTTTATGACATATTTGTAAATAGCTTTTCTTGCATCTCAATCTTGATTTCATTGCACCCTTATTCCATGGTTCTAGCAAAGTTTCTTAACTTTAAAACCATGCTACTTGTTTAATTTCATCCAATCTAACAGTAATTATACTTGTCTGTTAACTTTTCTTGTAGTGGTATGACCATTACAGTTATTTTTTATAATTCATCATTCATCAGCTAATAGTTTCTTTATTTTGCTCAGGCCATTGAGCTTTGTCTTTGTACAAAAATTTGACCAGTGCCTCCATAGTTTATTGTCAAAAACTCATTAACAAATATCCCTTTACTTGCTATATCTGCCATTTAGCTTACCTGGTTCATAATTCCATTGGCTTATATCTGTTTATAATAAAATTAACTCTATTATGTACAAATCTTTTGAATCTTTTTGATTCATTTTAATATATTGAAATACAATTTCACTATCGATCCAAAAATACTGTTTATTTTCATATCTAATTCATTTTTAAAAATTGAGTTATATTAACAGCTAATTGGCTTGCATCAATTCTATTCTTGGGTTATTAGTTAACATCAAATTTATAATGGTATCACCTTGTTAGATACACCAATAACAATATATCATCATTCTCTCCAAGGATCTTATATACCACGCCGCATTATGCTATTTGTGAACCATCTTTGAAAAATAAGCAATCTACCTTTTTACTAGACATATTTGATTGTATGAGCCTAGAACTGAAAAATCATTAGCAATAAACTCATTTAGCCATTGATATAAACCGTTTTATATAATGATTTTCATGATCCCAGTTAACTTCATCGCATAAATTTTGAAATATCTTTATACTAGTAGCACTGGACTAATAAAACCTAGTGGATCATATATAGAAAAATGCAATCTGAGATATACTTCTTTTGTTTAATTCTTATTGTATTATCAACTATAGCTTTCATAAACTATTTCTGGCCCAACTTAAACCAATACTTTGTAAAGTTAATTATCAAATGATAAGTTTATTCTTTAAAATCTTTGCTCATATTTTGTTTATCTACATTTAAAAATTTCTTTGAAATACTAGCTACTTGATGCAGATTAAAATCCACTAATTTAAAATTTCTTTAATTCTTTATCACTCAATTTCTCATTTTCTGATTTCACAGACTTTAAACAATCATCAACATATAAAATTTCTAAGTATGGTATCTTGGCTAGATTACGAATGTTGCTTCAAATAACATTTTGTAGTTTGTTCAAGACATTAATTTGCAAATGAAGTAAGCTCCACTTCCAAAGATATGAACTTTTAACTCTTACATACTGGCATATTTATTATGATTTAAAATTTGCTTTAATAAAAAGTATGAAATTAATTTTTCAACTTTTTTAACTTCATTTTAATACACCAGGTAATATTATAAATGACTATTTATTACCAACTGTTAAAAGTATTGTGGGCAGATCTGCAAAAATGACATGATTTGGGAATATCACTGTTATTATATTTTCAACGTTCAGTGCTATCCTGCTTCACGTAGTCGTGTGTCGTTACGATATTTACACCTTTTATTATTGTTAAATTAGTTATACTATTTTATTGTATTAATGAATATAACTACCATGATTTTCAATATTTTGAGTTATAAAAGTGATCAAATAGGGGAAATAGTATTCGAGCCACGGAAATGGATCGAATAATGTGTTATGCAAGTGGAGCAACTTAAAACAGAAAGTAAATTGCAGCACTTGGGGGTTTCAACTCAAACATAGTAATAGTTAAAAAGTAAAATGAACTCCACAGTTGAGCCAAGAGGGTTGGCAAATGGGAAAGAAAAGAAAAACAACACCCAGGGAGGACAGAAAAATAGTTCAAATGCTCTGAAAAATAGAATACTATTCATGTTAAGGAAAGCTTCCATGTTCATCAGCAGAGGGATATTATTTCTATAAAAACCCCAATATGACTATAGAGCTGATTAAAGCCTATCGTCAAGAAAGAAGCCTAGGACTAACTAGAAATGAACGGGCACTAATGCCTGGGCTCAGACTCATATTCAGGACTTCGAGCAATGGAGCAGGTAAGATTTATCAGAAGATTATATTCTGTTATCACTCATAAAAAGAGCATGGTAGTACTATAAATCCAATGACACTGAAAATATCATTATTACTGAATTATTTTTTTTTTTTTAAAAAGACCCGCCATTTGCTAATATGGGTTAAAAAAAAAAAAAAAAATTTTTCCATGGGAAATTTCGTACTTGTTCATACTTGCATCATCTCTATGCTTTCCTACTGTGTTCATATTGTGTTTATTATTGCCCCAGATGTATTATCTATGAAATCCACCATTGCGTAGCTTGATGTTCGTTTTGGCAGAGCGTGAGAAGGCGATCAGTTGAGGAATTTAAACCAGAAGCCTTGAAAAAAAAGCTTAAATTTCCACAGAAAATCATTGTGTGGGGTGCCATTTCTGTTCATGGCCCAAGTCATGATGTGAAGGCACATGGACCAGCATAATTAATAAATGTACTACAAACTCGTTTACAACCTCAAACAGGTTTGGCGAAAGACCTTGGATTTTTCAACAACTCCACCCCGTTCGTCAGCGAAGTGAAAGATATGGTCGCACAAGAAGCGAAGTACTCCATGCCTGGAATTCACCTACATAACCCTATTGATAGATTGTCTCCGGTGAAAGATGAAATGACACAGTTCCAATTACGGCCCAAATTAAGCTCAGAACTCGTATTCAGTTTGTGTTCATCCGAAAAAAATCAGAATTTTGCAGAACTAATTACTGCATCCCCAGTCGCGGTAAAGCACTGCATGCCAAAGGGTGGTCCAAACCAATACAAAATAGTATATATGTCCTGAATGTATTAAAATAAATTCAAAAAAATTAACATAAATGAAATTCATAACCGTTTATCAAGAAAAAGCAAATTTAAAATAATCCATAATAAATAGCCAGACTGTATATTCTTCTGCAGTTTTGATTTAATTACCATCTTGAAACCATAAAAAACGCGATAATCTTTATCTGTCAAGACCTTTATGAAAAACATCTTCTCATATCTGCTATGAAAGCATATTTCTCCTTTCTGAACCTTAAAAGGATGCCTTGAGTTAGAAATGAAATCAGGACCTGTTAGTAAACTATTATTTAAAGAAATACCATTGTATTGTAAGGCTGCATGAATACTACTCTCAATTTTCTTTGTGGAGAATTACGCAGTGTGTGAAATAGAACTGTCATGTTTAATAATCAGTTCTCAATTTTCTGCAAAATTTAGTTTTAACATTTCTATATATTATATTGTATAAAATATTCTTCATTTTTCAAAGACAAGGTAATGATACAATTTTGCTAAAGTTGATTTTTTAATTAGGAAAATGCTGTTCTTTAATGTAACCAACTTGAAATTACCTGTAAGTTCTGTAATTAATTTCAACCTATTTTTCCACCTTATCTAACCACTGTCACAGACTTTCAGGATTCTTTCAGAAAAACTCTCTAGCAAATTTTCAAATAAGTTATTCATCTCTCTTGTATTTTGTTGTATACATCCTTGAAACGCATGAATGCTGATACCATCTGAGGTGAAACCTTGTAAGCCCATCCAAAATGATACTTAACTGCAAAAGGAGAGTATATTACCTTCCACTACTCAATAGTTTAACAATTTACTTGATCATCCTATTAATATCCAAGTTTATTTATGAAATTGAAGGCACATGATTCAAAGTTTCTAAATCCCATTATATCTGGATAAGATGGCTTTACTTCAATTTTAAAGCCAATTTTTTTGCAGTAGATATTATTTATGGGTTTCAATTCCTCATCTCAAGATCATAAATCAGATTTATTAAATGATGTTTGTATCTTATGTTCCCTACATAAGATAATCTAATCTTCTGAGGTTCATATATTGACATACCTAGTCGCAGCAAATTTAATCCATAAAAACATTGGCTAGAAATATGTACTAAAAACCCATGTATTCTTAATCACTTTATCTTACCTAAGCTTATTTAAACTGTACTGCAGGGATAAAATAAGCTTTATTACTTACTTTGTCTGAAAGCGTTTTTCTTCATTACTTCCTGATTCTTTTTCTCACTTCTTATCTACTTCAATTTCCATGGGAGTGTGCGGGAGGGGGTTTGAGCCATCGCTTTGCACTAGCTTTATCTCTATAAAAACAGAAATGTTAAAATTGCTATACAATTTCACATTTTCGCCTTTTACAATTACTACTAAAATGATTTGATCTGAGGCACTTAAAGCATAATTTATTGTCTAATGAAACTTTGTTATCATCTTAGCTAATGTTTTCTAGTAATTGTTGCATTAAGTCTATACATGATTGTCTTTACAAAAGTGCAAAACTGTGATTATAGTAATTACCACTACGTATTACTACCCATAATCTTATGCATTATTATTAGTCCATTTATGATTATTTTTATTATAGTATTATTTCTAGTTCATTATTATTTTCGTGTATAAAGTTGACTACCTGTTTCATTTGTAATTTGGTGCCTTTGGTTTTTACCAAGCCAATTCTCCACATGTTTGTTCAGACCTTCTCTTTTCAACAAATTTTTAAATGTACTAAAGTTTACCTTTTTATTTTCATACATACAATCAACTTTATTTCTCCACTTATCACGCTGTTTAATTTTTAACTATTCTATAAATAGCACCAGTAGAATTCAAGTCACAGGAGAATATGTCCCATTGCATAGTGATACGTCTAAAACAAGAAAAAAATCTGCCATAGCTTCACCATCTCATCTTAATTTCAGTCCAGTCTTCTAGCTTTTTAAGATGTATTAGCAAACTTGTCATTCCATACTGTCTCGATTTTCACTGCCTTTTATAACTTAATTCATCAAATGCATACAACTTCTACGATATTTTCTGCTTACCTTCTGTATACTTAATTAAATAGGAAAACTTGTTCATTTCATTTCACATTTTCCTTCTATATTGGTTGGTTTTAAAAACTAGCATAAAATCTTAAATTAGTTGGAGCCTTTCCATTAAAATTTCGAGGCTCACATCTTGAAGAGGATTATAATACCTCACTTCTATTTTGTTTAAAATTCTTACTAATTTAGACTCCTGAATATTTCACCTATACTATTTACAGTTTTGTGTTAAATTTACATTGTTATCCTCATTTTACAAGTTATCGCTAAGACTAAAATGGTATTTCAAGTTCTTCGTTTTATTAAAACTTGTCCAATTTTATATATTCTGGTGTACATAATCCAAACTTTCTAGCCCTTTTTTTGCCAAGTATTGTTCATGTTCTTTAATTTTTATTTACTTTTTCAATTCAGCAACAATGATGTCTTGAATTTTTTGCACTAGATTTACTTACTCTACTCGATAATACTACACTGACGGCCTTATCTTTGTCGATTATTCATGTAATTTGAAATACCGAGCCTCTTAAATGCAAGAATTAACGCAACACCATAACAAGAGTCGCGTCCTACGCCACAAGCTATATGTCAACTACTAAGAAGGCCCCGGTCCCGTGAACCGCGACGCGGTGTATATATGCTGACATATACATCATTACAATAACCTCACAATCCTAGGCACGAACCCATCTTATAGGATAACCCAGCCTAGCTCACACAACCTGTAATAATGTAATTAAATGTAACCGCGCTAATTTCCTGAAGGAACCTTAAAACCTCCTTCAGTTGTTTCTATATCATATTTTCGATATCGCTCATTTTTTTTTTTCTTTACTTTACTAAAAAAAAAACTATATTACACCTAAACCAAACTGCGATTCACTCATCATGTACTCACTTTTAATATCCTAGGCGTAAAAATATTAAAAAAAGATCCTATACACAGTGAAGGCACTCTTATCTTTTCCGTTTAACACAAGTATATATACAGATAACAATCTCCTCGTTATCATTTCTTATAAACACTAAGCACTACCCTTTAAATATTATTTTAGCTATCTATCCCATCTCTTTCACTTTTAAGCATCATAAATGCTTCTAAAATAATGTCAATCGGATGATAATCATTCCTCACATGACAGCTTTGTGTTCTTCATCCAAGCTTCTAATTAGAAGAACTTTGTTAATGTTCTTAAACATCAGGTGTTGAAACTCCCTTCGACATTTCTTCTTTATTTGTACATATTGGAAATATTCGAATATTTCTAAAAAATATAAAAAATAACAAACTATAAATATATAAAAAATGTACAAATATTTAATGCTAAAAAATAAACAATATTTATACAAAATTATCCATAAAAAGGGGGCATAAAATTTTATCCGCTAATAAGTCAATAAAAATTATCAGATTGACTTTTAGTAGTTTTTCCTTTTACTGTGGGATACCACGACATTCATCGTTTGAAAAACTCAATAGATGTTACTTATTATCATTAATACCAACATCACCCACTCAACATTATTAATACCTATAAATAATCTATACCTTCTAATACTTTGTATTGGATTCGAATGGCTGAGCCTAGTTGGGTAATAGGAAACTCAAATTGTAGGGACTTTCTTCTATTAAGAAAGTTGGCTTGAAGATTGCTCTAATAGCTGAAAATCCCTTTTTGTCTCGGAAGAATTTTTAGCTTTATAGAGTTTCTTAGTTTCTCAGGTCTTCTCTATAGTTCATTATTAATACGAACGTGATTTTTTGGCCTTTAGGATTTCAAGCTTAAATTGCAATGCTATTATTCACCTCAATAGTTCGTCTTTGGAAATAATAGCTCTTGGAAGAATAGATGGACTAAGTATTTCTTCAATTCTTCCTAATTGATGGAAGTCAATTCTGTATTTGCTTTTATTTTCTCATTAACATGGCAAAGTCAGTTTGCTTTCAGTAGCGTTGAGTTTCTGCAATAGCTTGTTATTGGCTTGCAGATCTCCGATTATTATTTTTCTAAATTTGCTTCTAATCGACAACATCTAAATACTATCATTGCCAATCCTTATTTTCCCCACCTTTATTCCTTTCGATCATTTTATCTGTGTTGCAATTCATTTTGCTTTTCTACCTTTCTATATTGGTAATGTTTTAACCATAGTGATGCCACATGAGTACACATTAGCATAAATTTCTAATCCTAATATATTTTTGTCCTTTGCTCTTATTTTAATGGCAAAAATTAACAATATATAAGTAATATAGATAATATATATTATAATATATATATAATATATATATAGATATATATAATATAATATTATATATAATATATATAATAGAATATATATAAATAATATATATAAATATATATATATATATATATTATAATATATATATATTAATTACAATAATATTAATATTTTAAATACTAATAATATATATATATATATATATTATATATATATATAATATATATATATAATATATATTTTATTTATTTTAGATTAAATAATAATAATATAAGATATAATAATTTATATATTATATTATAACTTAAAAACAAAATATCAAAAAAGAGCCAGGAGAATTATCTCGAAAAGAATGACACTTGCAGGAAAACCAATTACATATTGAATCAGCGTATAAAGCTATTACCAAATGAAAAAAAAAATCTTGAAAAGTACACACTACAGAAAAATAAAACATATTTGATCAACGATAAGCTATTATATGCAAAGTCGTTTATGATTTAAAACTAACGAATACCAAGGTAGACCGCATTGATACCAGGGATCGGGGTCTTCGGCCTCTATGGGGACACGGGAACTCGTCCCCCCCCTTCCCCATCGGCTCGAGCCCCCTAATGAAAATATGTTTCCTTGAACTTTAGGGGGCTCGAGCCCATGGGGGACAGAGGGGGGGACAAACACTACATAAATAAGCTTATACCTGATCCAAATATGTAAATTTTTTCTGTTAAGTGTCGTACTTTCGATTTTTTTTTTTTTTTTTTTTTTTTTTTTTTTTTTTTTTTTACATTCGGAAGAACTTATACGCGATTCCAAAATTATTTGGTTTCTGTAGGTCATACTTTTCAATAATTCCTCCCTTTCTGGAATTTTCCTTAAAAAAAATAAATATTATTAAACTGGAATAAAGTTTAATAAAGTACCAAAAATTCTACAAAATATTTTTGTATCACTTCTTACCTTGCCTAATAATATATTATAATAGATTATATATATATTAGATAAATATATATATATAATATAATATATATATAATATAATATAATAATATAATATATATATATATATATAAATAATAGATATATTAAATTATATATAATAAACTAATAATTATAAAAGAAAGTAAATTAAACTTAACTGCTTCACCTACCTAAAATCAGTAGAGATTTATAAAAAAAATTTACAAAAGACATGAAAAATTTAAATCAAATGTTTCTGAATGAATGTCCTTTAGATAACGCGAGCATCCAGCTTCACATGAACCTATAATTAAAAATATATATATATAAGATATATATAATATATATATAGGCAGAAAAGTAGATAATATATATATATAGATAATATATATATATAATATATATATTATAGAATAGATATATAAATAATATAATTATATATAAATATATATAAAATATATATACACGTCCTGTGTACACTTATTGAAATCTTAGTAATAATAAAAAAGAAAATACCTATAAAAGAGAAATAAAGTATTAAATTAGGATTATTATGCAGCTGAATTCAAAAAAATTTTAAGTCTTACTTTTTCGTTTCATATTTTAAGTTTTTTAAACAATTATCTTAATTAAATTGATAGCCATTTAAATTCTCTCTCCTCCTCCTCTCCTCTCTCTCTCTCTCTCTCTCTCTCTCTCTCTCTCTCTCTCCTCTCTCTCTCTCTCCTCCTTCTCTCTCTCTCCTCTCTGTTAATCTGACTTTTATTTTATTTATTTAAGTTTTTTTAAACAATTTGATTAGAATTAAATGTAGTAATTTTTAACAGGCACGCTCACGCGCACTAGAACGATCGGTCTGTCATGCATCCACGCCACTCTGTCGTGCATCGACCCTATGGCATTGCGTATTTTAAGTAACTCAATAAATATATAATGAAAAAGTTAATTCTTGGAAGAAAATAATTTTAAAATGAAAAAAAAACATTCGCTAAGTAAATTCGAAATCCATCTCTAAATAAGCATTAAGTAAACAGTAAACAAACTTAAGATCAAAAAACAAACAAACGTTCCTTAGCTTAACTATGCTAAATCTAATACATAGGAATCAACCATAGCAAGTAATATTAATTATATATATAATATATAATATTATATATATAAAATATATATATATATATAATATATATAAATATAATATATAATATATATATATAATATAATAAATATATTATAAATATTATATATATATAGTATATATAACATAATATATATATATATAATATATTATATATATATTATATAATATTATATATATATAATATATATATATATAAATATAGATAATATAAATAATATTATAATAATAATATATATTTATATATATATTATATATTATATATATAATATTAAGAGATATTATTAAAATATATAATATATAATATATATATAATATAGTATATACAAATGTATATATATAATATATATTATAAGAATAATATATAAGGCAGGAGCACTTGGGCAAATAAAAAAAAAAATGAAAACATATTTTTGCCAAAACATTTTTCAGTTATAGATAAAAAACTGAACAAGATCATCAATCGATAGAATAATGAAGTAATAAACTAGATACACGTATTATAACTACTTATTTTTTCTAAAGATTAAGGGTTCTAGTCAATGGCTAAGTCAAACTAGCGTGTGCTTTATAACACCATCTTCCTCTGACAATTAATCCTAGAGCTTCCCAGTATCATAACATTCGCTGCCAAGCCTAAGATTAATCACGAAAGTTTACCCGTAATTCACTGAAGACAGCACATCAAAAACAATTGCAGAAAATTAAACAACACAACCTCAAGCCAATTACTCAAGCAATTAAGATCCGCAATTTCTACGAAACCCAGACTACCTTAAAAGAATCGCATGAGAGAATTTGAAGCCTTATTAAACTTTCGTAATAGAATGTAGTGATGGAATTGAAAAAACAATCCAAGACAGAACGAATCCTGCTACGTCTCCGAATGATCAAAATAACTTATCATTGTTGAAGTATCAATAAAAAAACCATAGCCCGATGCAAAAACTTTTGTATCATATACAATTAGGCCGAATTAAAACGAGGAAATGTGTCAGCCATGAAACAAATATCAAGGATTAAGTTTCGATCGAAACAAAAAATACTTTACCCCCACGTAAGAATCGGTTGAAGTTCTTGAAGGAGGAGTAAAACATTCCAAAACATTGCTTTTTTTAGCAGAAAGAAACATAATCAAAAAACCGGAAAAATAAAAAAAAAGAAGTATTTACGGTGTAAAGCCACGTTTATTTGCATTAAGACCTAAACATCATCTGGAAATCGAAATAACATTCCAAAAAATAAAAGACAACTTCAGAAAATTA
>JABUQX010062727.1:42500-47714 GCA_015478945.1 Trachelipus rathkii | reverse complement strand
TGACCATGGGTCATTTTTTGCCCACGGTGATTTTTGACCTTCCTTTCTGACCGCCAGATTGTTTCCTGAGGGTGATTTTACCTGCCCTTGACCTTTTTAGGCGTTGACCTTGACTGACCTTGACCTTTTTTGGCAACCCTAATTTTTTGGCAACCGTAATTTTTTGGCACCCTAATTTTTTGGGCACCCCTAATTTTTTTGGAACCCCTGATTTTTGACCCCCTCTGAAGAAAGGGTGCGCCAGATGGAGGCGAAGCCTCCATCGTACGTATTGCCCCCCGAGTTTACCCCCATCCTAATTTTTTCGGCCGTGGGCGATTTTGACCACGGTAATTTTTATTGTGTCTTTAGGGGCTTAGCCCTTTTTTGATGTCTCGATCCTGGTCCCCCGCAGCGTCGTCCCGTCACCCCGCCCGCCACCCCGCCCGACGCGTGCGCCCGCAGGCGCATTTTCCGCGTTTTTCCGCCGTCGCGTGCGCCTGCGGGCGCATTTTTCGCGTTCCCGCCCGCCTGGACCGGTGGTTCAAATCCGCAGCTCGAAATAAAAGGTATCTTCATAGCCCGAACGTGGATGTGAGCGTATGTCAACCGGGGTATCCCGGTTTTCCGGTCCTTTAAGTACTAATTACCAGAGAACTCCCCATCCCTATTGGTAACGTGAACCTCTGTATGTTAAGGTTTCATACCTTCATCATACAATAACACCTGAAGTACATGCGCTTAATACACTGCGCTATGAGGACACCTACAGTTTTTTAGCTTTATGACTGTTATACACTACACACTCTATGACTTTACAGCCATGTTACGTTTTAAATTAATAATTGGCAACTTAAATAAATAAAAATAATAATTGGCAACCCAAATAAAAATAAATAAATAAAATGGCAACACAGATAAATAAAAATGGTAATGAAAGAGTAATATAAATAAATATTTTATTTTAGTTTAACAATATATACATATATTATAAAACAACTAAATATTTCATTTTAACAGTATATACATATATTATATTTGTACATTACAGTGAAATTATATTTTATTTTAACAATGAAATTAACGTTCCATCATACCCCTGTGCTACAGTGCGGGCACTACCTAGAACAAGATTCCGCTTATTTGAGGTGTGGCGGAACCTTTTTATGCCATTTATTAAAGTGACATTACCTATTTTATTGGCTCGCATTTTCATATCAGGAACCATCACTTCACGGTAATGTTTATCATTATTTACGTGGGGCTGGGCGGAGTCGTCTAGATTATGGATGTCGTTGTGAAGTGAAGATTCACCATCTTCACTCATCATTTGCGTAACAGCTAATGCTGTTACGTCTGTATCCTTGATCATGTTGTAGAAGTGGTTATCATCGTTTAAGACCATCCAATCACGATTCTTGGTCTTCTCCACATCCTTAATCATCTTATCAAAGTTAATCTTAGCCATACCTTGGAAATTAACTATGTGCTCGGTATCCTTATTCAACGTTAAACCTTTTGCTTTCAAGATGTAAGCAAAACTCGAATCACTCTTCTTTTATTCGAATGGCGTAGGAATTTGGGTCCGTGCACAACGAAACTATCCAGCTATATCCCCGGGTCCTAACTCGTCCGTCAGGTTTCCTAAGAATTTGCCCGTATCAGGAATATATTGGCCTTCACGGGCTGTGAAAACACAGCTATCGGTGTCACAGTAAAGTACACGTTGTCCTAGAGAATCGAGGAGTTTATATAACTCGACCCTAGCGTAAGCTGTGGTAAAGGATGCTACAGCTACATTTGTAGCCTTTGCTGTTTTATTAGTGAAGCCAGTATATGTAACTTCAACTATATGTTTATCTCCTGCTACCGTGATTGTTTCTAACCTTAAGATCAGCTCTCTTCATTAATTCCCAGACCTGGGCGTAACTCGTACAGACAATATCTTCATTCTTGGGAATACGTTGAGCTAGTTTTCCCCATAATGAATTGAGGAGCAGCTTGGCTATATATCGCATTCCAGGATTGCTTTTAATATTGTTTGGGTCAAGTGTTACGCCCTCAGTGTCCTTGAAATCTTGCAGGTATTGAAAGAATTCTTCACAATCTTTATCGGTTATACCATCTGGCAGCCCCGAAGCCTCAGTCTTCCATTTCAAGAATGTTTCAACGTATTTGCCGAATATGTCATTTGAAGGTGTAAATTTCCATATTTCATGGATCTTTTTAACCTCATAGCCTTTCTCTACAGCTAATTCCAGCTCAGGACTACAGTATACGCCTTTTAGCATACGTTGGTTGTCATTGTGTCTGCATTTTCCTTCATAGCCGGATGCGCTGCATGTTCTACAAAGAGAAAATATTAGCCGATTGTCATATCGGGCTGGGAGGACAGGAGTGTACAGGTTCTTAGGTGGTAATACCGAAACATACGAGAGGCCGAAATAAGTGGAATTCATTTCTCGGACGAACTTTTCTATGGAGGGAAGAGCCCTACCTACAAGTTTCGTGGGTGTACCTGCTGGAAAGGGTTTTGTTTTCTGAACAAAAGGATACAGTGAGGTGAAATCTAGGTACTTCAATTGAACGCCTTCTGTCGGTGGATAATAGTATACGAAGGGTTCTGTACGGCCCCCGTACAAGGCTTCCCCTACCTCTAGTTTCGCATTTGCAAGCTCATTACCAATTGACTGTACGTATCGGCCTAGCTTCTCAGTTCGTGGTTCATCGTTGTTGTTTACAATAGTGACCTCACACTCTTTTTTCATTTTAGCCCATTCGCATTCCCATATTCTAATAACCTCGTAACCTTGCGACTTATAATCCGCTTCTTGTCTCATGGTTGTACTGTACCTATCAAGACTTGATTTCCCATAGAGCTTTTCTAAACCTTTCTTACATGCCTGGTGCCCATGAAATACACAGCCGTGGAAGAGTAGGATAATCTTCTTCATGACTGTACCAGATGGAGGAGGGGGTCGTCTGTTATTCAGTTCTATCATTTGCTCGTTAACGTTGAGTTGGCGGGCAGCTAAGAACTCATTAAGGTCAAAGGGCACATAGTCTTCAGCTGGAATTTCAACGTATCCGTCAGGCTTTAGGTACCTGTTTTTGATTTTAAATTTGCGCTCGCCACCATTCCTTGCATGTTCGATTCGATGACCCTTATACATCTCCATGAACGTAAGCCATTTCACCCCGTCATATGAGTAGTTTGAATCATCAGTGCGTCCTATATGGGCCAGTGTATTTTCAGGCATGAAGTGCATTTTATATATCATGAATGATAATGCAGCAATGGTAGAACAATCAAGCAGGCAGTCGACTTTATGATCCTTAAGGAAGATTCCCCTGAATTTCTCGAAGGATTGACGTAGAATATTAACATCTTGAACGCAGTACGTTGTACATTCCTTCATGATATCGTAGTCCTTATTGTTAAATGTTTGATACCAGCGTTCAAATTCGGCCTTTTCACTGTCGGACATGCGATGTGTCTCAAAGGTTTCCTTAGCCGGAATTTTACCCTTGTAATTTATATTCTCAAGGGTAAGAAAGCGGTAGGGAAAGAATCCTTTAGAAAGCTCACCTGTAATACCCATGCACTTAGGGAGTTTTTTCAAGGCACAGGGCATAAACATTAACGTGTCCTTAAACTGGATGTTGTGGTTAGCTGTCATAGTTATTATTTTGGTTCCACGTTTCACAGGGTTGGAAGATATGGAATGGACGGTAGGTCTGGCAAGCAGTTTGCTGTACACAAACTGATTGTCAAACTTACCGCCATTATGAGCTGCAACTAGTATATTTGACTTTTTGTGTTTTTCAGCAAATCTGAATATATAATTGAGAAAAAGATCGACTGGGCACTTCTCATACTCTTCTGTTGCTTCCAGATTCAATTTGAATATTTCAGTTCGAGCCGTACCGCAAGTCTCACACGGCGAAGAATTGTCTAGTTCTTCCTCCCCGCAGTCATTGCATACTAGCATACTCACTAGAATGTAAGGAAGCATATCTGTTTTTGTGCGTCCTCCTTCCTCTTCACGACTATTATGATTATAGGTTTCGATATCATAATAGAAGGTAAATGTTTTCTTACGTTTTGCGAAAGCATCATCTGTAGGAACCTTGATTTTCTTCATGAAACATTGATGATTATCGCCTTCTATTCCATACTTCTCGTCGCACATTCCACATTTAATATGCATGCAGTCATGTTGGTGTTTGCCCTGTTTATCAGCTACTATCTCATTATCGCATAATGTACACACGTTACCTTAAGATATTTGCATGTGAGGTCTTTATGCAATTTAAGACAAGCTTCATTATAGAAGTCCCGATTGCATTTATCACAATGTAAAAGCGTAGATGTATCGCCCGGTTTTCCTTTACATTTATAAGTTAAGCATTGCCCGCATCTGTACTCTGTGCATTCGTTTTGTAAATGATTAATTAAATGATCTGTGAAACTATAACACTGATGACAAAAAACAGGGCCATGGATATTCTTAGGAACTACGCTGCCTAGAGCTATCTTGATAGAGTCTCCCGGAAAAGGATAATAATAATGGGTTTCTTCGGAATCATATCCTATTACAAAGAGAGGTAAGTCCCTATTCTGTTCGTGCGGTTTAAACACTACCTTGAGTTTGCCATGGTTATCTTTAGAGAAAACAAATATACGGCAACCTAATGTCTTCTCTATTACGGCAAAATCAGTTGCCTTTAGGGGTTCTTCATAAGTCAGACCGCAGCGAGTTGCAATCTCGCCACCTATTTTATGTAGATTCTTGGGTTTAAATGTATGTATTTTAGGTGCATCTTCGTCTGGCTTTTTAGGTACATGAGTGTGGAGCTTATAGCATGCAGCTATAGCCCTGAACCCACATCCTACACTGGTTGTTATTTCCCTATTGTCGTTATTTATACCTAAGTGTACTGTGTTCATGTGGGGGTGTATAAAGTTCACAGACGAAGGGTCAATTGGACCATTACCCTCTGGGTTATGACATATCTGGACATCTACAATGAAATCGTCCAACATGGCTTGATCACCAGACTGAAAGAGTTCTAGAAAACGATCCGACAAATACTTAGCCAGATTTGGCCGAGATATCTCTTCATGAGGTATACGTATATGGAATTGCCCCCCGTTCCTATCCGTAAAAAGGAAACCTGCCCGTAGGGTATATTCCCGATATGTCACTACTCCTCTTACCTGTTCTATCACGT
>JABUQX010062727.1:32500-37500 GCA_015478945.1 Trachelipus rathkii | reverse complement strand
GGTAACTCTGAAGATATTATTGAATACTTCTTGAGATCCCTAGATATGTATAAATTTATTTCAATGTTTAAAAAACAATGGTGTGATTCTATTTACACTGATGGACCAGAAAATAAACATGCTATGATTTCTATACGTGATCTTTTCACATATATATTAGGAGATGGCGCGCGTGTACTAAGAGAATACCTATTGGAAAACGACCTGAACGAGTGGCATATTTGTAAAGCCTTCGAACGAGTAAGTTTGAAATAAGCGTAGAACGAATCTTTAGGTTAACGTATAAATATATTTAAAAAGGAAATCTATGTATACTACATCCTTACTGAACTAATAGCTGCCAAGCATGGAGGATGTGTGTAAATTCATGTTCCGTACACCTGCAACATGTCTTATAGCCGGTCCAACTGGATGCGGAAAAACATTTGCGATACTAAGATTATTAAGTGAATTAGAGATATTTGAAGAGCCACCTGTGAAAATAATATGGTGTTATAACGTATTTCAGACGAAGTTTAACGAATATAAAAACCTTATTCATTTTCATGAAGGCATCTATGACGTAAAATCGTTAGAGGATATAAAAGGACATAAGGTTATAATATTGGACGATCTCATGCACAAGGTGAATATTGAGATAGCCGAAACATTTACTGTTTATTCTCACCATCTAAATATCTCAGTGTTCTTTATTACACAGAACATTTTTCACCAAAGCAAGCATATGCGTAGTATCTCATTGAATACCCAGTATTTGATTCTTTTCGGACAGAGACGCGACATGAGTCAGATCAACGTGCTAGCCAGTCAAATGTTCCCCCTTCAAAGGAAAGAGTTCTTAAAAGTATATAAAGAGGTTACTTCGATCCCCCACGGTTATTTGATGTGCGAACTTCACCCTAAAAACACATACAGAGTGTTACTCCGCACAAACATTCTACCTTCCGAAATCGAAACTGTTTATATTCCTGAATAATGTTGATAAAGAAATATTTACCGTTGATGAAAAAATATAAGAAACTAAGTAAAAAAGAAAAAGAGAAATTACTAAAAAACACAGCGTTTGTAAACTGTGTCTGCGAGATCTGTTTAAATATGGTAAAACAGGTCATACCATTGAAAACTGGTCAGAAGAGAAAGTTACGTCGTCACAGCAACATCATTCGTAAACTAGTCCGTAAAGTTAAGACGAATAAGAATTTAAAGCATAAAAAGAAACTGTTACAGCAAGGTGGAGGAGTTTTCCTTCCATTACTCTTCTCCGTAGTTGGTCCTTTGTTGTCTAAACTGCTAACAGGAAATCACACGTAAGAATGAAGAAGGCTGTAGTAATACCGTTCGATCAATATACAAAGTTACAGGATAATTCTCTGGCTATTCCTCAACCGGTACCCGAAGCACTACTCGACCCGCGAGTTGAACAGGTACGTAATATTGAAAAGGAATTAGCAGAAATATTAACTTCAAAAGTTAATGTTGACGAGAAAAGGATGAAATATCAGGAAATATTACAAAAATTATTAGAAGTCAAAGACAAGTATACAGGAATGCACCCTATTTCAAATGAAGTTTCACAAAGGGACTATGAAAGAAAGGATTTTAAAAAGGTTTTAGAAAACAGCTTGCCGCCTACATTGAAGAATAAAGGAAACGCATTATATGATACTTTAAAAGATCAGTTAAATTGGAACGAGTTGGGACAGATTGTAGTAAATGATCAACCCCTTCAAGGGTCAAATATAGTAGACTTGGTCTCAGACTTAGCTCGGGATTGGAAAAAGAAGCCTATACCAGGATGGGATGTCATTAAACGCGAGTTACAGGGGATCAATTTTCCTCGCAGCTTAATTCATAATAAGCAGAGGCTACAGGATTGGGATAATCAATCATCGGTTTCCGAACCTGCACTTCCTAATGAACGACCTTACAAGGGAATATTACATCGTAAGAGCAAAACAATAAGTAGTCCACAAGTAATAAGAAAAAAGCGAAATGAATTAGCGCGAAACTGGTTAAGAATGTAATATACATTACGGCATTTGAATACAAAGATACAGCTGTGTCACTCTCATCATAAAATATACAGAAACAGAATCGTGCAAGGATATACAGGAATACACAGGCTCATTCTTGTATATACAAGAACGACGTTAACTCAATTAGGCCTAAAAGTGTAACTCCGCCTCTTATGTTTCACCATCATAACTCTTAAGCCTAATCAGATGATTGGTTGAGGGAACGTAAGACAGTAAAAGGGGCGGAGCTATATAAGCCCCGCCTACCTCTTATTCATGTATATAAACCCTGTGCGTGCTCTGGCAAACCATATATTTGTATTCCTACCTTCCAATGGTTAGTAGTTGTGTTACGAACGAAATGGCGTGCCTAGTTAGAAATATCACGGTCAGTGAGCTATCGTCTTGGTCTGTGGTACATCAGCATTGTGCTGTTATCTTACGTTTTAGAAGAAGGCCTTCTGGGGATCGCTACATTACCTGCTTAGCCCCCTTACCTGGTTATAATAAGCCGCTATTCATCTCGGTTGAAAGTCTCAGCATCATCATGGAAGCTGTTTCGGATTGGGTAGCCAAAGACTACATAAACCTCAGTTTGTTAAATGAATGGGGGATGGTTATATCACAGGGGAGCCATGAAGATCACAAGCGGTTAACCCTGGTTTTTTCCTTACATGAAAACATTCCGCGCATACATATAGGCTGTTGGCTTCGACGTAACGCGACATCTGTTTTCTCGCCAAGCGCACATTCCGTAACAATAAGCGGTAAAGAATCTATTGAGATGTTCCTAAAGATGAACGAAGAATTCCTACATAGATTAGAAGATACGAATACACTGGAAGACCTCATACACACAGCGTATCGATTGGTTTACGGTATCTATAGTGATAGTTTTATTTAACTCTAACAACGTTGCTAAGATGATAGAGGTCGTAGACCTTAATCGTTTTACTTCAGTTTGGAATGAGGAAATGAGTGGCGAACGATATAAAAATCATACTCTGAAGATTTCAGCTGCAGAAATGTACTCCTTCATTACGGGGGAGGGAAGGGTAGGATTAGAATCCTACGTTGAAACGACGCCAAGCAATTCTCGATTGCAAAAAAGTAATTGATTATTATACTTACTGTAAATTATTACTACCTCTGTGTAAATATTATCGTAGCATTGTAAATAAAATAGTTTTTTTTATATTTTTACATTTCCTTATCCTTTTCACTTTTTGGAACTGGGCTATATATATATATATATATAGTATATATTATATATATATAAATATATATATAAGATAGATATATATATATAATATATATATATATATATATATATATATATAAGGTGTATAAGTGTTCGTATTATTATATTATTATTATTATTATTATATTTTTATTACTTTATTTATCATTTTATTAATTTTTTTACTATTTTTATTTTATTTTAATTATTTTTATTTAATTTTTATTTTTTTTCTTTTTATCTTTTTATTTATTTATATAATTTATTTATATTTAATTTATATTATTTTATTTTATTTTTATTTATTATTTATCAATTGCTTATTCATTTGAATATTATTATTTATTATTTTATTATATATAAATAATATATTATATATATATATATATATATATATATAATATATATATATATATTATATATATATTATATATAATATATATATATATATATATATATATATATATATATATATATATATATATATATATATATATATATATATATCAGTAGATAGCATGGGTGCGAAGGAGATAGTTGATAAACATTACTTCAACCTGAGGGAACCTAATAGTTTTGGGGGTTTCACTAGATTCGCATTAAGATATCCTGATATTGAGAAAAAAGAGTTAAAAAAATATTTAGAGGGTGAAGAGGCATTTACTCTACATAAGCCTGTAAGAAAAAAATTTCCTACCCGGAAAACCATAGCCTCCCAGGTCGATAGTGTGTGGCAATTAGATTTAACTGAGATGATTAAATATAGTTCTTATAATAACGGTTTTCAATACATACTTTTTACTATTGACGTATACTCTAGATACCTATGGCTGAAACCCTTAAAAGATAAAAGATCAGCTACAGTTGCCAATTGCAGTACTTGGAAATTATAAAGGAGCGAACGAGAAACCCCTAAATCATGTTGGACAGATTCAGAATGGAGTTCAAGGCCGAGAGTTTCAGGCAGATGCTCTGGGAGTATGGTATAAGCTATTACAATACATTTTCCGTAAACAAAGCTGCCATAGTTGAAAGAGTACAGCGTACTATTAAAGAGCGCATGCATAGGTATTTTACTAAGATGAACACTTTTAAATATATTGATATACTGGACGATCTGGCTTATTCCTATAACAGGTCTTACCATAGAACTATAAAGTCAACTCCTTTAGAAATGTCAAAAACGAGAGGTTATACGTCGTATAGGGATGAAAAAGAAAACAAAATAAAAGATAATTCAGGAATAAAGGTGAACGATTATGTAAGAGTATCTCGAACAGCAGAAAGATTCAGAAAGGGTTATGAAGCCGGTTGGACTACGGAAGTTTTTAAAGTTCACAATATCCGACCATAAGCCGTGACAGTTTAAAGCTATATTATCTGGAGATTTAGATGGTGAAAAAATAAAAGGAGGGTTCTATAAACAGGAAATATACAAAAAGTCAGGTTCAATCCTGCAACTCACCGAATATTAAAATGTAAAAAAGTATTAGGTGCAAAGGTAAAGGAAAAAAATAAACAAGGTTACTGGTGAAAAATGAGGGGGTATCCTGCCTAAGTTTAAACTTATATTAAAAAGCAAGTGAAGTTAAGAATCATTAATCAGTTGATATTATAATCAGGAGAGGTTAGATCACTTTTTATAACTTCTACCATCTGTCAGCATCCATGGATTGACATCCTGATAAAATCTCGCGGAGTTTCACAAAACTGAAACTAGTTAACCATGTTTACCTTGAACGGCC
>JABUQX010062727.1:0-20000 GCA_015478945.1 Trachelipus rathkii | reverse complement strand
ACATTTCAAAAGATTATATGGATATTTGTATAGTTTACTTTCCCAAGTACACTCAATTACTGCAAACTAAGAGTTGGCTTCTATTTGGAAATTATGAATATGAGCTAGAAAAGCTTTAATCACCATTAAAAGACAGATTGTATAACAAAATTAAAAGTATCTACGGCAGTACAGAAGCTAATTATTGCATATATTTTTAAACCAAGATATCAGATGACAGTGATTTAAGATGAACAAGATTTTAAGCAGTCGAATTTATGTACAATAATCAGCAATATTCTCCTCCATTTCATAAAGTTACTATTTGATGAGTCTCTGTTGTCAGCCAGTGATCCTATATCTTGGTACAGATCTCTAAAAAAAAAATTAGGGATGAGAAGGTCATATATAAATAATAAGCATATTGTCAGCAATTTCATCACTGCTAATGTTGAAAGGGTTTTTCAACTTTTGGACTTTTGCACAGCAACATTAGAATAGTTGGAACAGCTAAAGGCAGGGAAATTGTCTTTTTTGTTAAATAGCTGTAGTATTTCTGATTTTCGATTTTAATGATGATCTCTCTGTCTCTATGTCTCTCTCTCTCTCTCTCTCTCTCTCTCTTCTCTCTCTCTCTCTCTCTCTCTCTCTCTCTCTCGTCATATATATATTTTTTATGTTATAGTTAGTTTTTTATTCTACATCGCGAGTATATATATTTATATATATATTCTATTATTATTATATATATATTATTATATATAATTATATTATATATATATAATATATATATACACATATATATATATCTATATATTATTATTATTATATATTATATATATAGATATATATATATATATATATATATATATTATATATATATATATATTATATATATTTATATATATATATATATATATTATTTCCTAGTATTTAAATATAAAGGTAAAAGGAATCATTAGATATCATTATAGTATTTGAATAAATTTTCTTTATGGCGTTATTTTTTATTTTTTTTGTTTTTAGTTGTAAATATAATGTCACACCTTTTTTTCAGGATAGAGTTTGCAAAATACTGCAATTAATCCTCGATTAGGTTTTACTTTATTGCAGTTTATGTAAACTTAAAATAATAATTTATACCGAATATTAACAATATGGTGTTAGACATGGATATACAGATTCTCAGTAGTGATTTTGTCTTGTAAAATCTATTAAACCAATAAAAACCACATTAAAACCATCAAAATAGCATAAAAAACCATGGTTTATTTGTTTATTTAAAAAAACAATTGGTTTTTAGTTTTTTTCAACCATATATAATATATTATATATTATATTATATATATTATATATAATATAATATATATATATATATATTATATATATTATTACTATATATATATATATAACATTAAGATTTCTAGTGATAATTAACTATATGTTATTTTGTTCTTTCATTTTATTGCAAACAACTTAAAAATTAGAAAAAAAAATCTGGAATATATTTGCCATTGCGAAAATAGAGATGTATTTTATCACTAGAGATTCAGTGGTTTCCAAATAAAAAGAAAACGGTTCCAAAGGTTTATAAAAGGTCCCCCTTCCTCCCTTTCAATATTTTGCAAAAAAGAGAATGCTCCATCTAATTACTAAATGGGCGAAGATTTAGAAAAAATAGAAATTGAAGTCCTTGTCAATTACCAGGATACACTTCATTTTAAAGGCGCTGATTGAAAATAGTCACTTGCTGAAAGCTTTTAATTTCTCTCATTTTGAGTTTTTTTATGTATAAAATGAAAAATTTAGTTTAAATTATTAATTAAAATAATAACCAATCACTTTTCTATTTTAACACAGTGGAAAAGTATTATTCCCGCCACTCACGGGTCAGAAAGTACTGGGTGATACGTAAAAATCGAATAGCAAGAGAAACATTTAAAAAAATCTCTTTCAAAAGAGTACATTCTAATCGCCTTAATTATGTCCTAAGGACTTGTGTATCAGATTTTGACTCAAAAATATTTCTCCCCCAAGAATTAATTAAGAAGATTCGTTCCTTCCTCATTAATTAATGTTTTCTTCTCTGTTGCTTAATGAAACATCGAAAACATTGTTTTAAACTTAGCTTATTGATTAATAGAACTAGATTGCTTGTATTTATAAATTACTATGTCCTATAATTAAGCATCTTATTTTGCGTTTTTATCATGCTTTGAAAATCGTGTTAACTATATTTATTATAGGAAATATTTAAATTAAAAAATAAACAATGAACGTAAAGGAAAATAAAAAAAAAATGAACGTAATCATTTATACAATAGGTTATTAATAAAATGAGGTAAATAAACGAAGTTAAATAATAATAATAATAATATAATTAATAATAATAATAATAATAATAATAATTAATATAATAATAATAATAATAATAATAATAATAATAATAATAATAAAAATAATAATAATAAAAATAATAATAATAATAATAAAAATAATAATAATAAAAATAATAATAATAATAATAATAATAATAATAATAATAATAATAATAATAATAATAATAATAATAATAATAATAATAATAATAATAATAATAATAATAATAATAATAATAATAATAATACTTAATATTATTAGAGTTGTTATGCTTTATTGTCGTCGTTGTTGTTGTTGTTGTTGTTGTTGTTGTTGTTGTTGTTGTTGTTGTTGTTGTTGTTGTTGTTGTTGTTGTTGTTGTTGTTGTTGTTGTTGTTGTTGTTGTTGTTGTTGTTGTTGTTGTTTTGTTGTTGTTTGTTGTTGTTGTCTGTTGTTGTGTTGTCTGTTGGTGTGTTGTCTGTTGTGTGCTTGTTGTTGATTGTTGTTGTGTTGTTGTTGTTGTTGTTGTTGTTGTTGTTTGTTGTTTTGTTGTTTTTGTTGTCGGTTGTTGTTGTTGTTGTTGTTGGTTAATTTGTTATTATTATATTATATTATTATTAATTATTATTATTATTATTATTATTATTATTATTATTATTATTATTATTATTATTATTATTATTATTCATTATATTATTATTATTATTATTATTATTATTATTATTATTATTATTTTCCATAATAAGAAAATTAAATAAGGTATAAATAATGATAAATTATTTAATTTAGATTAAAGATCTTGCTGAAAGAAGTGATAATTAATTTATTACTAATATAACTTTAAAAAATTTAAAAAAAATTTTTTTTTTTTATTATTATTATTTAAGCTAAAAATATCTATTATATATATATATATTGCCTAGTCTCTGTTATTTATATATATATATATATATTATATATATATAGATTATATATATATTATTATATATATATATATATAATATTATATATATATATTATATATTATAGATATATTTTTTTTTTTTTTTGAGAAAATTCAATTTTTGCCGCTTTAAGTTATATATAAGAATTTCAACATAATTTGATATCTTTAAGGAACTTTTAAATTTTTTTCACTTAAATTTTTTAATGATTCATAATCGAGATTTTATGATTAATAAAAGTTTTTTTTTATTTTCGTAATTTTGACATTTTGGAATTTTGACAATTTAAAAAAAAAAAAAAAAAAAAAAAATTAAAATTTAAGCGATTTTTTTTTTTTTTTTTTTTTTTTTTTTTTTAGCGAATCGGAGTAATTGCGAATTGTCTTCCACAATTGTCGCATTAACTTAATTGTAATTAATCGTAATTACTCTATATTAAGTGATTAAATGAAAAGTATTTTTTTTCAGAGTGAGATTAATTTTAAAGTTAATTAATCCTTTTTGGGGAATGCGGAACTCTTTAAATGGAAACATAGGTTAATGAGGAGAACTACATAACTATTTTACCAAATTTATTATAATAATATATTTTTCATAATTTGCCTTTTGTTCTTTTTTTAATATTTTACAAATCACATACATAAACACACACACACCACACACACACACAACACCATAATATAATATATATATATATATATAATATATATACTATATATTATATATATATAATATACTATATATCATTATAATAATATATATATACTTATAGAATATAATGTATAATATATAATGATCACTAATATATACTATATATATAATATATTATATATCATATTACTATATTTATAAATTATATTATACTATATATATAATAATTTATATACTAAATAAATATATATATAATATATATATAATTATATATATATATATATATTTATTATATATTACTATATATATATTATTAATAATTTATATAAATATATAGTACGATTATATAATTAATTTTAATATTATTTAGATATATATAATATTATATTATATATTAAATATACTATTAAAATTATATACTATATATTATCATTGGAACAATGGATATAAGGGTATGACTCGTGAAAAATATTAGGTTAGGTATTTAGAAGTTAAGTTGGTTTAGGTTAGGTTAAATAGGTAAGTCAGGTTAAGGTTAGGTTAAGGCTAAAGGTTAGAGATTAGGTTAGGTTACCCTAAAATTTAATGTAAATATATTACCCTCTAATTAAATAATATTATTAATAAATTATTTAACGTGATTAACATATAATTATTGATTTTTTCTCGCCTCCTGCTAGTCATAACCATCTAATTAATATATGAACTAATATATTATTGATAATATTTATATATTATATATAACTATATATTTACTATATTATATATTATATTAATATAATATATTATATATACTAATATAATATATATATAGTATTTATATATATTAATATAATTAGTAGATTTATATAGTTTATATATATATATTATATATATAATACTATATGAATCTATATAAATATATATATTATTAATATATATATATATAATATATTAATATTATATATCTTACTTATTCATTATGCTTATATTATCATTTGATTATGGATATTATTATAACTACTATTTTTATTATGCAAATAATTCAAATTATTTATAAATAATTTCACAAAACACAAAAAAAACATAATATTTGGTATATCTCATATAGTATAATATATATATAATTTTTATTTTTTCTCACAAAACCTATTATAAATAGGTATTGTAATACATGAAAATGATTTCTTCAATAGTTCACTCAGGGAAATAAAGAGTAGTTACATATGTCTCTGAGTTTATAGTTAAGTAAGCACTAATTCAGGACTACTTTTAAATGTTATATTCGTATTATGACATGTGTATTAATAATAAAAAATACTAAATTATTTAATAATACAAAAAAATCTAAAACAAAATGAGATATATTTTAAGTTTATTAAGCTATTATTATTGTTGATAAAGTGGTAACAACCCCCTTATCCCCTTCTCTGCCTATGTCCTTGCATTTTTTTATTTTAAGATAGTAATGAGATAATCATTTAACAACCTTAATAGAAAACTTTTCACTATTAATAATAATAATTAATAATCAATTTATATAATAATAATAAATAAAAAGATAATACTCAATAATTTGATAAATAGAAAATAATAGTAAATACTCAATAATAATTTAATCATGTTGATAAAACATTAATACATAATAATAATAATATAACTAATTAATATATAGTTATTAATAATAATAATATTATAATTAATATAATTAATATATTAATAATAAATAATATAATTAATTAATATAATATCATAATAAATTAATAATATATTACTTGCAAATTAATTAATTTATAATATATAATATATAATTAAAAAATAATAATGTATAATTAATAATAATTATAATAAAATATAATTAAATTAAATTAATAATGTATATTAAAAATATTTAATAAAACATATACTCAATTATAACAATAATTTGTGCATTTGAATAAACAAAAGGGAATCATCACCCTTACTTAATAATATATATAATGGTCAATGAATATTACAACAGTGTAACATTCAATGATAATATATAATATTAATAATAATAATAATAATAATATTAATAATAATAGATTATAATATAAATTTAATATATAATATCATTTATATACTTATTAACTATATAATATAATAATATAATATATTAATATATAATTATAATTATAAAATAATAAATATAATAATTAAATTATATACTAATAGTAATATAATAAATGATTTCGTGGTATACTTCTTATACAACGCTTCCTAAAACGCATTTTCTTTTTACTCCTCTCAAGAATAATGTTTTTTTTCTAAGATTTTATCACTGAAGGTAATTAAATTTAGATTTTATGAGTTTTTCCGTTTAGGAAAAATTTTATGCGTTGTATAGTTCCGGACATTTTCATAAGTAAATAATTTTAATTATATTTAGATTTATATAAACCTAATTTTGAATATAATTAAATATATTGTATTTATATATATACTGTATTTATAAAATAAATTATAATAATATAATGAAAATATATACATTTTTTATAAAGTAGTCTCAGAAAAGTTTAAGATATACTTTAACTTTTTTTATTTTAAAAAATGATATTTATTATTTTATTTAAAAAATCTAGAGCTTCAGTGATATATCAGTGTCGTACCTTGAAGATTACACTTAGTGAGTAGGCATAAGCATAGTAGGTTATTAATGTTTCCCTGAAGTAGCCCCACCCATATGGATTCCTCACCCCCCCCCGAAGTAGTAGTATTTTCCCCATTAAAACAATCCAATTCCTATTTCTTAGTTATATGATGGTAGATATCTTTATCCCTTATAGTTATTTAGTATTAAAAGATTTAATATATGTGTTATACCTTTATATATAAATGTTGATAATACTACTCCAAATTATGTATATATTGTGATGTAAGAAAGGTATTGGATGAATTTTAGACTCAAAGTATATTGGGGCTCCGTATTGTTATTATAATATAATTAGTATATATTTTATAATTAATATATATTATTATTTTATTATTTAATTATATACCTTATATATTATAAATTATTTACATTATATTAATTTAATTAACTATTATATAATAATTATTATTTATTAAAGTTAGATATATATATAGTTATGTAAGTAAGTTAGTTAGTTATTGTAAGTATAGTTAAGTGTTATTAAGTGGATAGTAGAGTATATAATCAGTTATTATTGATTGATAGTAGTATAAGTGTAGGTTAGTTTAGATTATAAGTTTTATGTGATAGGTAATTGTTAAGGTGTTAGTAGTAACGAAAATCTGCTTTTTAAGTTACTTCGTATTTACTTCTGGTTGGTAGGGTTTTATATTGAAGAAAAATGGTTTAATTTTTCACGCTCCTTTTTGAATTATAAAGCTTATTGTGAAATTTATTATGTGTATTATATGCATTAGATTGACTCAAAGTTAAAATATGCTTTTATCAGATATTTTTAAATAATTATTTTTAATCTTATAATATATTAAATGTCAACATTACCATCTAATAAATTAAATAAAAAAATGTAAATACATTATTATGTAAAAAATATTCAATAAAGCCACTAACACCTCACTTGCCTCTCTAATAATCCAAAACTATTAATCAACATGCAAATATATCGTTAACGTAATAAACATTTATTTTCACTCTGCTACCATAAGAAAATGATCTGTACTAAATTTATAGATAGATTAGATAGATAGTTAGTCTATTATATGATAGATTAAATTGAGCTTCGCTCTCAATAGAAAAAGATAGTAATAGTAGGATAAGTAGATAGATAGAAATAGATTAGATAGAATGCAAATAGTTTGTTTATAGTAGAGAGTAAGAGTATGAAAGAGTAAGAGAGAGAAGAGAGATTGATAGTGATAGAGAGATGAGATTATGAGAGAGAGAGTGAATAGAGAGAGAGAGAGAGAGAGATGTAGAGAGTAGCATGATTATTTTAAAAATTACTTTTATTATTTCAATTTATATATAATTATTTTACAATAATTCACGATTTCACAAGGTGAGCGAAAGTTTCGTAACTCGCTAAAATTTAGCTTATTTTTTCGTACTCAAACATGAACAAGGCATTAAATGACTGGCTTGGCTTTAATTTCCTTTAAATATATTTTATATAGAATATGAAGATCTACCCTGTACGCTCAACATCTGACTCTTAAAATCCTACATACTTTACTTTTAGGATAAACAGTTAAGTAGAAGGAAAATTTCTCCATAATTAATTCTTATAATTGAATATAATTATTGTTATTACTAATATTTATTGTTTTCTTTTCTTTAAACATTTTAAATTTATAAATCTGTTCTTCTTTATTTACTCGTTCTTATATTAAAAATTCTAATATAATATTAATTTTAATTCTTTAATGTATTTCTGTAAACAATATAATATTCCAGTAACCTATAAATAATATTGTGGTAAGGAGTAATATGTCTACCTACCCTTGTCTTCTATCCACTGTATACGCCCCTGATTTATTATATAATAATATTAATATTATTATAATATCTTATAAATTATATATATATATTAATTATATTATAAATATATAATTATATATTAACTTACTATAAATTATAATATATATACTATATACTTAATAATAATACTATATTCAAGGGCGGCGTTAGCTACAATTATATATAAGTTAGTTTGCATCTAGTAGAAAAATTTCAAACCTTAACACTCACATATTTATAATTATATTAATATGAGCTATATTTATATTAATATATATATACTATTATAATTATATAGTATATATATATACTAAATATTATCTATATTATATATTATTTAATTAATTCAATTAATATTATAATTAATATTATATATTAATAATATATAATATATTATATATATATATATATATAATATTTATATTTATATATTGTAAAAAATATTAATTTTTCTATAAATTTTGTTACTTATACCTATATAAGTATGAACGTAATAAAACTGAAACTATACAAATTTACTTTATATTAAAAAAAGATAATATCATGATATCGTGACTCAGTTTACTCATGTAAGTCCACTCTGTTCACTCGAAGCACTGTATTGCACAATTAAAACAACCAACATTTAATCAGATTATTTATTAAATTATAATTTTATTTATGAGTTCCTAATAATAAACACGATGTACGTATATAATTTTTTGAGCTCATTAAAAGTTATCATAGATAATAAATACTACTTAATAATTTCAAAATTGTTTTTTATGTAGTTAATAAATATATTTTCTTTTAGCCTGATATTTAATTGATACGTTATAAAAAACTAATAATGACTCACGTTATCGTTAATTTTATACACATATTTGTTTATTACGTAATCCCCGATAAAGATAAAATAATATATTCTATAACGCTAATATTAAGAAAGGTTTCGGTTTATGCCTGACACTGGATTATCCGCCGGACTATAATTCTATATATATAATATATTACTTTATAATATAAATATAATTTATATTTAAAACAATATAAAAATAATCCTTATTAATATTCCCCAATGTCTATTGGTGAAATTATTTAATGTCCCCTGCCTAGTTGTAGACGAAATCGCCTTCCATATACTCCACATTTATCCTCGTCATCCCCTCTCTGTTATTTCTAGATTATATATATTATAACTATATATATTAATATATATATATATAATTATAAATAATAATATGTTTAAAATTTATATATATTTCTATATAAATGCATTTTCTTATATTATTCTTTTAGTAATATATTGGATAACGTTGCATGCAAAATCACCTTTCGTTTGTTATTGTTGTGTGCTAATAATATTAGTAAAATATATTAACAACCAAGTCGCTTGCCTGGAGTCACGTGCCGTGAAGTCCGCGCGCTGATTCAATGGTGATCAAATATTTATCCCTCGCAAATCAACGCATGCCCTTCAAAGTAATTAGTATATATATATATACTATATATATATATTTATATTATTATATATATATATATATATATAATATATATATATAATATATATAGTATATATATATTTTTTATATGTTCTTTTATAATTATGATAACGTTGTGCAAAGAAGTCACAATATTAATACCACACTAACGACAACAAAGTCAATGATATACTAAGATTAACTTACCGATAATACCGAACATTTGGAATGGTAATATTGATAGAAATTATGAAAGAGTAGAGAAAAATCAATCACTTGAAACCTAGACCCAATTCAGAGGTCGAATCAAGTTACGAATTCTTTGTGTAAGTATATATATAATACTTACCAGTATGAAATAAATGATATATAATAAGTGCTAAAAGTGTATTTAGTATGATTCTCAAATGTTATGAATATTCGAGGATAATTTAACAATGTGATATCACGCAAGTATTTGACCCTATCTAAATCACTGCATCGTTTAAAATTAATAAAAAAAGTTGATTTCATTGTAAAAATAAAATAAAATAATAATATAAGAATACAAATAATTTATTATAATTGATACTGCTATTATATATTTTTTAGGTACTATCATTACTTGACTTATACATTTTATTTTACTGGTTAATAGAATAATAAGAAGATTTTTCAATAGGTAAGGTACCAGCGAAATAGCTCAAATCTATTTACGGTAAAATTTGTCTCATAAATATTATCTACTTTTAACTAATTTGGTATAGTAATGAATATTCATACAAATTTTCTTATAAATTTAGACTTTCCTACAATCATCTTCAATACATGAAGCTTTATCATACAATGAGTCATCCACACGGTATGCTTCATGACTTGCCATAAATTAAGAGTATAAATTTTTAAAAATATTTACAAAATAAATTGATATTGTTATATAGTACTGTACAATTGTGTTGAAACAAATTAGTATACTATAAATGTCATTGCGGCTTAGGGTGTATGCATGGCATTGGAAGCTGACTATCGCTAGAAGGCTATTACGTAATCCAAATGCGTACTAGCTAGTGAGTGAGCGCAGCATGAGCTTACCGTTACTATATAAATATGAAACTATACTATCATCTCTAGCCCGTGAGTAAAAAGTTTGTTAATTAGAAATATATTATATTAATTAATAAACCAGTAAGTCTAATTAACTAATTTCTTTATGTATAATATATAATAAAGAATCTTAATATTTATTCATTATAATAATTCTATTTTATTATTGTGAGGAAAATTGTAAGATAATAAATACGTATATAATAAGATAAAATGCCTCATACTGTAATAAATAAATATCTTATTCATTTAATGGCTATTACTTTTCAATTTATTACGAAAGAGAGCGAAAATTTTCTTTATGCTTTCATATTTTACTTTTGTAAGTGATATATATATTTATAAATTTACAGGTATGATTGTAAAATATCTAATATTTAACTAATTAATTTATACTGTAATATTTTTTTCACTAGTTTTTCGTGTTTCATATATTATGCGCAGAACTTACATATGCTATCTTATATATCATCATTTTCATATATATAATAATCTCTCTCTCTCTATATATCTTCATCTATATCTATTAGCTATCACTCTAATCACCCTACTATGATCGTCCCTTTCTATCGCCCATTACTTCTCGCCATCTCTCTTTTACTACCCCTCTCTCTCTATATAATATATTAAATATATATATATTATATATTATACTACTATATATAGCTATAATATTATATATATTATATATATATATATATATAATTATATATATATTAATATATTTATATTTAAATATTAATATACATATATATACTATATATATAATATTAATATAATATATTATATATAATATTATATATATATATATATATATATATATAATATTAAGTATATATAATTATTTATATCAAAAAATGTTATTTTATATTTATTTACATAATAGAAAAATTGAATTTTAAGACAATGAAGAGAAAAAAATCAAGAATAAAAAAAATAAATGCAATTATAGACACAATTATTTATTTAGGTTATATTTTTTATATATATATTATATATACTTATTAATTTATACTCACATAACTATATATATAGATATTACGTAATATAAATAAAATAATTTAATATTATGATGGATAGTATAAGCTGAGAAAAAATAAAATGTTACAAATAGGTATTGTTAGTATATTATAAAAACGGAATTTTATTTAAGCATTTCATGTGTAAGTTTGACAAGTGTCAAGCTAAAGTGAGCAATAATATATATATATTATATCGGATATAGTATACCTATAATATATATATAAATATATTAATTATAAAAAATGATAATATGACAATAATTGTATTATATACTGTCGTTTTTATGACATAAATAAAAGTATTATATATTATTATAATATATATATATATGAATAATATATATAGATATAGATATTAATATATAATATATACTATATTATATAATTATATATATTAATAATAATTAATATTAAATTATATATTATTAATATATAATTACTATTATCTTATATATATAGTATATACTATATATTAATAATATATATATAGTAATATTATATTCATTATTATATATATTACTATATATATAATATATATATATTTTAGATTAAATATAATTTATTATTTAAGTAATATAATTAATATATATAATATATATATATTATAGTATATATATATATATATTATAGATAATATATATTTAATATTATATATATATATATATAATATTAATTTATATGTTCTTATATATCATAAAATAATTATAATATCACAAACATAATTTATCACTAATAAAAATAAAAAAAAGGGTTTAAAAATTAATTCATAAAATATGACTCTGACCTTTTTAAGTGTAAGATGGATATATGTATCTAATAATGTATCAGTATATTAGGATAATATCATACTATTGAAATACAATAACTCAATGATTATCTTAAACTCTACTCATTACCTTAAACTCTACTCATTATCTTAAACTCTAATTATTATCCTAATCTCTAATGATAATCTTAAACTCTAATACTAATATATAAACTCTAATTATATAACACTGTTTATTATAAACTCAATTCATATCTCTAATAATTATTTTTAATATTATTAGTTATTATAATTTTTTTTTTTTACGATTATTATTTTAATTATATATAATAAGGCTAAGTATATTTTGACATAAATCATACTTATATATATAAGTACTACGGCACTTTAATTATACTGCAAAAGCAAACTGATTTGAACCTATCACAATGTATTCGTATCCCGTGAGACGATTGAATTTACATTGAGGTATATTGTGACGTATAAGTTGTAGAAATTGATTTCGTAGTGCAATTTGAATTTTTCATGATATTTAAGTGATGAGTAGTGTATAATTTTATTAAGAAAACTAAAGTCAGGAGTGTTATTCTTCATTTACAACCACTGTTGTATTGTATAATATGATCATTTGTTTGGACACGCCGGGTCATAATTTTTCACTACTATCAATTCTTTCTCGTTCAAATTTATAATAGACATTGTTGTATGTATTAATATAGTGTTCTGTCATAACTATTTCAATTTTTGTGTATTGAATATCATATATATTGAGTAAATATATATAATATAATATATAAATAACAGACTATTCCCCAAGGACCCCCTAGATATAGCCCATTTAAATATAAATTCTATATAGAGATATGATATTTAATTATATATTTATTATATTTCACAATTTATTTTTAAATATTTATTCCTATGAAAATTAAATAAAGATATAATAAATAAATTTAAAATATCGTGGTGTTTCACCCCTAGGTTCAGCTAACGTGTTATAACTATCAATAACTGTATGGATCTTCCACACGCGACGGAGGAACCCTGCCCAATCACAGCCCAACCGCAGCCCGCCAGTAGGACTCCATATCTATACTGATTGTAACGTTGGCAAGTGGGCAATATGTAACCACTATTAGACTGATGCACGTAAATTATTGCTAGTGAATGGCAATTGCATCCTAATCTAAACACGGAATACTAACGTGTTGCAGAGCCAATAAAAATACCTAACCTATAGGTTTCACGTATTAGCATTCAATATATAAAATCTTAGTTATATATATATATTAATATTATAAATATATATAATTATGATATAATATTATATATATTATATATTAATAGTCATATAATATATATATATATAATATTATAAAAACATATATGTTAGTTACTAATTATATTTATATTATATCTTATTTTATATATTATATATATAATATATATATATTTTATAATTAATTATATATATTAATTATATAATATAATTATATATATATATATATTATAATATTATTATATATATTTATATCATAATATATTAATATCATAAAAATTAATTAAATAATATTATATAAATAATAAATATATATATAATAATATTATATACATATATATATATATAGTTAATAATATATATATTAATATTATAGTTATATAAATATATTAGATATTATATATAATATTTAATATATTAAGATATTATTAATATATAGCTATATATATATTTATTATATATATATTAATTATATAATTTTATATATATATTTATTAATATTAATTAATTTACTGTATATATATATATAGATAATTTAATATAATATACTATACTATATTATATATATATATATAAATGATAAATATATTTTATATATATATTATATATATACTTAATAATAGTATATATAATTAATTATATAATATAGATTATAAATATAACTATTTATATATTATATATTATAATATATATATTATAATAATATATTATTTATATATATTATATCATATAATATATATTAATAAATATTATATATATATATTAATATATAATAATAGTATATATACTTTATATATGATATATATATATTTATTGTATGTAAAAGTTTCCAATATTCAAATACTATTTGAAAAATTTTTATCGTTTTTTAATAAAAATCAGTGAGCAGGGACATCCTTAATATATTTATATACTTATAGTATTTACTTGTGCATATCACCGAAGACATCCAAATGTGATGTGACCAATTTCTCAACACAAAGAATTATAAATAAATCAAGAAATATATCATAAAACTCTGCTCAATTTAATAAAATACTATAGAAAAATTAAAAGAAAAATATATTTTTAGGTATAATATAATATTTAATATTATATATATATAATATATATAATATATAATATAGTATATATAATATATAGTATATATATAATATAATATATATATTAATATATTGTATTTATATATTATTATATATTAATAAATTAATAGATAATATATATATAATTATATATATATATATTTTTATAAATATATATATATAATATATATGTATATATATAATATAATATAAATATAATTTATATATATATTATATACTATTAAGATAATATAGAGATAATATAATAAATTGATTATTGTATTATATATAATTATATAATATATATTATATATATGATATATATAGTAATATTAGATATTATATTATAATATATTATAATATAACGATAATATATTATATATATATATAGTAAATATATTAATCAATATATTATAATATATATAATTATTATATATATACTTAATATATATATATTATAGTACTATACGTATTATATATATATATATAGTATATATTTAATAATTATTAATATATATTATATATATATATATATTATTATAATACTGAGTATATTATAATATATATATATATTATATATATTATATATTTTTTTATATTTATATATATTATAATATAGATATATTATATATATATATATATATATTTTAAAATTAACATTTATTTATATTATATTTATATGTTATCTAACTATATATATATATATAGATTAGATATATAGAAGATATTTATATTATATATATATAATATATATATATATATACATATATAATATATTATAGTATATATATATTTTAATAGTGTATATATATATATGAAAGAGATGCTTTTAAACTAATTTCTTTTTTTCAGGTCTTAATATAGAATATATATATAGTATATTCTGTACTATATAATAGTAGTTATTTAATGAGATGACCATTAATATAACTAAATATTATTATATATGTCTACGTAATATATAGTATATATAAACTTCGAGTATTAAAGAAAATGTCTTGATAATCTTAGTATAACTATTTAATATTCCTCAATACAAATAAATTTTATATGTAAATGCATCTCCGTTTAACTAAAATTATGAGCTAAAGAGTACTTAGATTGAGGTATAGTAATGGCGCTCTAAGTATGGTGATTAGAAGGGTCAAAAGTAGTAATATTGGGTGTATAAAGGGTTACAACAACCATTTTGAGTTCTTTCATAAATAAAAATTGGATTAAGAAAAAGAAATATTTAAAACTAGAAATAAATGTATTTTTATATTATTTCTCTCAATTTAGGATATATATATATTCTAAAAATATATTATCACGTTGTATCCCTTATTACACGAAAATTATAATTATATATAATAATATGATACGACACATGATTTGATTATTTTCATTAATTATTTATTATTATTATTATTATATTTATTATTTTATATTATATTATATATTATATTTATTTTATTTTATTATTTAATTTACATTTAATTATATTTAATTATATTAATCATATTATATTTTATTATTATTAATTATTATTTATTAATTGGATTTATAATTATATTATTTATTATTAGTATATTATGATACTAAAGATAAGGAAGTATTTATGTCTTGTCTAACTTATAAATATATAAACTTGAATAATTTTTTTAATGGATCTATTTTTTAGAATACAGAAATCTTTTCCATTTTTCAATGAGAGGAAGAGAAAGGAAATGAGGCGAAATGTGGGAGAGATGATAATAGATTATATATTATAGTAAATTGGTTATATAATTTTTTTTTTTTGAAAACAAAGCTAACTATTCTATAATATCTATATAATATTTATACTATATATATATATTAATATATATATATATATATGATATATAGATATTATTTTAATTAATATATATATATATATTATATTATATATAATATTACTGATATATATATATTCTCATTATATATATATATTATTATATATATATTGAGTTTTATATATATATAATATTGTTATATAAGAAATTAACTATTATATATACTTATAATATATTGTGTAATAGATATTATATATATATATATATATATAAGATAATATAATATATTTAATAATTATTATAATTTTATTATTGTAATATTAATATATATTATATATATATATATATATATATATATGTAATATATTTAATAATATATATATAATAATATAATTATATATATTATACTTATACTATATTATAATAATTATATATTATATTATAAAATACTACATATATATATATAAATTATTTGTGATATACTCAGGCCAATGAATATATTGAATTAACTATGTTATTAGACTATACTACTCAAATCGAGAACTCACATGTTAGTATATTAGTAGACATACTCAACAAAAGATTAGTAATACTGTCTAACTTTTATTTTTTAAATATAACTATAGTAATATATTATATATTATATATATATTAATATAATATAATTATTTATATATATATATATTAATTAATTTTATAAAATATATATATATAAATAATTTAGGTATATTATATATAGTATAATATAAATAATATATTATAATATTTTTTATAAAATATAAAAATACTATATTATAATATTATATATATTATATTTATAATTAATATATATATATAATAATATTATTATATATAAATATATAAATATATATTATATATATTAATATATATATATTATTAATATATATATATTATATAATATACTATATTAATATATTAGAATATATATATTATATATGTATAATAATATATAATATATTATTTAATTAATAATATATATATATTATATATATTTAATATATATAATATTATAGTATTATATATTTATATATTATATATTATATACATTACAGCAAACAAGATGGCTAATTATTACGGCGATCAACGACCAAGTCGATAAGGAAACTATTTTCTTAATAATTATGAGTCAATTATTCTCGCATAATAGAAGATTAAGTTGGTAATATATAGGGATATAAGCGTAACCCAACACACCACCTATATAAATATACTACTTAGCTAGTATAATTAATTAATATAGATATATAAATTATCTATATATATATTATTTATATATAATATATATATATTATATTATATATATTATATATATTATTTCTATAATAATATTATAATATTATTCATTATTATATTATATAATATTAATTAATTATATATATATATATTTATATATAGAATATTATAAAAATTTTATGAGTAGTTATTTTAAGATCACCTACCTTTATATATAATTAATATTATATAAATTAATATATATATCTATAATTTATACATATAATATATATTATATATATATATATATATTTAATATATATATTATTATATTATTATATATTATATTATATTTATATATATATAAGATATTATTATTATATATATAATATAATTTACAGTTAACACCACTCACGGGCCGGGCCTTATAAAAATGGGTATAGGTACAGAATATAAATAACTAAGGAAATACTACCATACCTATATATACACTAATCATACGAAGTACTATAAGGTATGCATAAATCTCTATCTAAGGTGATGATACGTACAAGACGTGGTATCTCTCATAAAAGATGAGTGAGAATAGATTATATACAGTGTGGAATAACTATAGAAATGAGATAGGCAAGGAGTTCCACAGAACAGAAGTGAGTGGATAGAAGGAGAGGCATACCACTATAAAACGAAAAATATATATATATAGTCATATATAGTATAAGTAGGTAATAGTGTGTGAATACATAATAGTATCACGCAAAAATCTTAATGATATATGAGATTGGACTCACCATTATTATGTATTGAGCTAGATAAAGGGTATGTACGCAATTAGGTGGATATATACTGAGGGCCACACTTTCTTTAGAGATCTATACGATATGTTAGTGTAAGTAAACTAATATTAATAATACTCTGATGATGCTCTATGTGCTCTAGTCATCTTTAATATATCCACGATTTAAACGATAAGTCAGCTCGAAGTTTTAGAACTCGAAGATAGGACAACAAGGTCTATTTTGAATTGTCCCTTAGCATCTGCTTCGAGCTAACTGCTTCTTATACCATGAACTCAATATATACAGGGATAGAAAGAGTTTTGGACGCAAAGAGTGGTGCTCGCCTCTCGCCTCTGTACAGTAGTTTACCAAACTATAGTTAATCCAATTAACTAAAGGGCGAATAAATAAAGGCTACACTTAGTATAAGACTAGGTAAGCTATAGCTGTATGCTAAGTAATGAATATATTACCGCCCTCATAGTACCACGTAACCACCTCTCACTAGAAATGCCGAACTGAGACTGTCTATGTCGCAATACTCAAAATTGAGATAATAATTAATATATGAATAGGTTTCCATAAAGGAATTATTGTTTATGTTAGAACCTATACGATATAGTAATATTATGGTATAAAATTAGCTATAAATATAATATACTATATTATTTATACTATATACTTATATATATATATATATATAGTACATATTAGTTTAATAGTAATGACAGTATGAATATATATTATAAAGAGATATATATATAAAGTAATATATATATAGTTAATATATAAGATATTATATATAGAAGATATATAATATAGTACGATATATAGAGAGAGAGATAGAATGAAATAGTATATATAATAGATGATAAATTAGTATATAATATTATATAATAGGAATAATACTAAAGGCAAATGATTAGAGAGAAGAGATAGAAGAGATAGAATAGGACGATATGAGATATATATATAAGATAGAATATATATATTTGTCCATAGTATTAAATAGAAGAAAGATTATCTAATTATGATCTAGATAATATGATACATACATAAGAAGGATAAGAAGATAAGTATTGGGAGGAATAGATATGAAGACACTTATAGAGAATAAG
>JABUQX010062726.1:22500-24449 GCA_015478945.1 Trachelipus rathkii | reverse complement strand
TATATATATAATATTATATTTATATATATATAATATATATAGTTATATATATATAATTATATATATATTATTATTATATTATATATATATATAATAATACTATGTATTATATTAAGTATACTATATATATATATATACTATAATTATTATATATTTATAATATATATAATATATATTATGAATATATATATATTATATATTTATATATATATATTATATATATCTATATATTATTTATTAATATTATATTATATATTATATATATTATATTATATATATATTTATTATAAATTATATATATATATATGATATATATTATTATATATTATGATATATATTATATATATATATATACTATTTATTTATATATTTATATATATATATATATATATGTATTATATTATATATATATATATAGTATTCTATATATAATATAATATATTACAAACATCCGCATCCGCATTCGCATCGCATCCCGAGGGATAGGTTAAAATCAAAATCCGCTCCGCACATATCTGCTGCATCACTACTACCACACACCACTTTCTACTTTGCTTCTATAAAAAAATAGTTATTTGTATATTTTCACCGACAGAAGAGACTTTCCCGCTGCAATTTTATCTTCTCTTACTAATACTATCATTGTAAAATGAAATATTTTTATCATCCTTTTAACCCTGTTTTAAATTATTATAAGTATATATAATTATATCATATATTATATATATATATATATATATTTATATATATTATATATAATATATATATATATTATTATTATATATATATATATAAAAATATATATATTATATATAATATCAAATATTCTTTGTAATTTCCTTATTCAACAATTTTTGAAACTAATAACCGACATGTTTGAACTGTGTTCCACATGGATTCTTATTCTTGAAAATAAGAAAAATGTTTTGACATAAAAATTGGTTATTTTCGTATTCATTAAACATCATTACAACATTTACAATAACTTACAGAAGTTTTTGAAGAGTTTTTTGAAAACTCGTGATAAGGAAATTAAACTCTATTACAATCTATACTAAACACATTGCAACAAAATTCCATTAAATTCAGACTGAATTATATCACAAAGCATCACAAAAACTTGAGAGCAGATAGAAAAATTGTTCTATTTATATTGTTACAATTAAGGCGTGTTTAATTACGTCATCAATCGTTGTCAGAAACAAATATGGCAACCTTTCCTTTCCCCCATTAATTTGACCACAAATTTAATAAAGTTTACTCTCTCTCTCTCTCTCTTTCTCTCTCTCTCTCTCAGTCTCTCGTTCTCTCTCTCTCTCTTCTCTGTCTGTTACTCTCCTTCTCTCTCTCTCTCTCTCTCTCTCTCTCTCTCCCTCTCTCTCTCTCTTCTCTTTTCTCTCATCTCTCTCTCTCTCTCTCTCTCTCTTCTTCTCTTCTCTCTCTCTCTCCCTCTCTCCTCTCTACTCTCTCTCTCTCTCTCCTCTCTCTCTCTCTCCTCTCTCTCTCCTCTCTCTCTTCCTCTCCTCTCTCTCTCTCCTCTCTCTCTCTCTCTCCTCTCTCTCTCTTCTCTCTTCTCTCTCTCCTCCTTCTCTTACTCTCTCTCTCTTCTCTCTCTCTCGGCTCTCTCTCTCCTCTTCTTCTCTATCTACCTGAATAAGTTGTCGTATGACAATATATTTGGTTGACATATTCAAAACTATAACGAGTGTTTATATTCAAGCTTAAATGTATTAGTTTGATAGGTTCTACGAGAATTTAATTCATTGAAAGGTATCAAAATGATCCTGCGGAGAAATTTCTCCGCTGGGCGTGAGGGTTTCCGCCCAGGTTTAGACTTATAATTATATTCAGGACGCAGGAGTGCTGAGCTTTCAAACTCAGAGGGAACACGAAAGTTTTGTCTTCCCGTTATAGATTTTTATACTTTACAACTATTATATTACGTTTTT
>JABUQX010062726.1:0-15000 GCA_015478945.1 Trachelipus rathkii | reverse complement strand
AGAACGAAGATTTTTTTATGGAGGTGTATTGGAAAGGAGCCAGAGGTAGAGACATCTATGAACCCCGGTGGAGATATCCGGGTAAACTCGGAATCAGAACAAAAATCAGAGGGAACTAGCCCAAATCATCGACAAGGAAAATTATCAACACGCCATTAAGAAAAAAATCAGGTGTCTAAAACGTCGAGACATACAAATTTAATGTGTCCAAATCATCGACACACTAAAAATGAAGAAGAGAAAAGTGATCGACAGATTTTTTTTTTAAATGTTCAAATGGTCGACATTTCAAGTTGATAAGGAAAATAAATGGTCGACAGATTTTTTGTATAAATGTCGACTTTTTAAACTGTCGACCATTTTCCCTGCCGACCATTTTGACCAAGTTTCATACCAGATTGTCTATACATATTGTATTTTTGCCGCAGGCGTTAGGTTAAGTTAAGTTAAGTTAAGTTAAGTTATGTTAAGTTAAGTTAAGTTAAGTTATGTTAAGTTAAGTATTAAGTTAAGTTTTAAGTTAGGTTTTAAGTTAGGTTTTAAGTTAAGTTTTAAGTTTAGTTTTAAGTTAAGTTTTAAGTTAAGTTTTAAGTTGTTAAGTTTTAAGTTAAGTTAAGTTAAGTTAAGTTGAATTCGTTAGAGAAGCTCTAAATAACCAATTTATTTTTTAAAAATGACCTCTTGACCTGTCGATCATTTTGCACAAGCTTCCTTAAAAGACAAACATTTTTGAAAAAAATAAGATTTGGTGTCGAATCTTTTTCCACGAAATTTTAAAAGATATGCTAAAATAAACTTTCCTTTAACCTATGAATATTAATATACACGTGAAAAACTATTATTCAAGATTCTTCACGATATTTCTTATTTCTTCGTTATTCACTTTCCCAATAAAATTCGCTCAGACACACACAAAAGCTCGGAAACAATCTTTAGACATTTATCACCTTTGAGTTTTTTTGTTCACAATAAAAGAAATATCTTTGCGCGTGTCGCAACTAATTAGACCCTGTTAAATCCCATTGTTATATGTATATATGTCCGTTTAACATCTGTGTACGTTTTAGGACTTATGTAAGCTTACGTAATATATTCATATTTCATTGCTATGTGCGTTTTACCTTTTAAGACTTATGTAAGCTTATGTAACACTCTGATCTCGTTGTTACACATGTCTATATGTGTTTAGGGCATGTAAGCTTACGTACACATATCTCATTGTTGCCAGGCCCGGACTGGCTCCTTTGGGGGCCCTCGGCTAAAGATTGAAAAGGGGCCCCTTACCGGGAAATTTAGAGGGAATGGAATTGTAAATCCTATTAGATTTTAACACATGGTACGTAGTAAATCTTTATAAGAAATATTGGGGGTCCACTTTGGGGAAATAGTTTGAGGAAAAAAGTCAGCTATTTTTGATGGTAGTTTACTTTCACAAAATATTATATAAATTTTTTATATCGTAAACCTAATTGGGTTCCCTGCCTTATAAAAATAAGTAATCTAATTTAAATTACGAGTGGTCCTATTAACTTAAATGAGATTTGAGTTAATATTTTAGTTTTAGGAACCAAATTTCACTGTGAAGCTATAATAGTCTAAATTCTACTGTTACCCTTCATCGGTTAATGAATAAACCCAGGCATTGTTGAAAGAAACATGTCCCTTTATTTAATGATTGAATTTGTTACAAATGTAGAATCATTATTAATATCAAAAGAAAATTGCTCTATCAATACTTTTCGTACCAGAGTAAGACCACATCAAAATATAGAAAGCTTATGTGATACGTGGGAAAATTGCTTTAACTAACTACAGCTTTGGCAAGTTCTTCACTTGGTTCCTGGCTATTCAAATCTATAAATTAACATCTTTTATCCAATTATAAAACAGTCTTTCTACATTCATGAAAAGATGATTAGATCAGGTTAAAGTAGAATCTTAGTCGATTTCTTAACATATTTTAAGTTTTTAGAAAAATACCCTGTTACAGGTGACTTGTGTTCAAGGTATGGTTAGTACAAACTTTGTAAGATACATTTAGGTTGGTAAACAATCCAGATTGTGAGAGTTCAAAAAAAAAAAAAAAGGCGCATGATAAACATCGAAAACATTGCTTATTGTCAGAGCAGTACCATAATGATTTTGTCTTTTTCAAATTCAGATTCTACATCGCCAAATTCCCAGATTTCTTCAGCTCCATTTAGATTGTCTTGTTTTCTTTTAATGTAAGTTTTTTCAGCCATTGGTTAAAAACTTTCATATAAATCTGCAAACTGTTTTCAGCCTAAAAATTGATTCTTTCAACTTTCAAAGTTTTAGAAATATAACAAAGACTTCCGAGGATAAAACTATAGCATTACTGATTTTCATTAAATATTTTTGGGTCTAAATAACCGGGAACAATCTTCTAAAATTTCTTTTGTTTTTCGGAAAAGTATTTTTCTCTTCGATCTTGCCTGGCACGATCTAAAACACTGACAAAGATCAATTTATAGTTTGAGCAGTTGAAATTCCCCAGGAGCTTCATCTATTGATTTTCACCAGGCATTTACTTTTTTCTTTGAAGTTCTTTTTTTCCTTGAAATCTAATTTCTACTTCTACATCAATACTGCTATCTTCTAATTTCGCTAATTAACTGTACTCTGGCATAATATTTTGGTTTTTTGGAATACAGAGCCTGAAGTGGTTTATCAACCTCTTTATCTCCTACTTGTTGAGGAGCTTCTCTATCAAGTTTCCAGTCTGTAGATATAGTCAATGGTTATTTCGTAAATATCTTTGAAATGGGGAGTATAACAAGAAATTAATTAATAAAAACAATAGACATAAATGGTTTTTCACATTTGGGGACCAATTGACTTGACTAAAATTCCTTTGCCCATGAATTTTAGCTTTTGCATTTGATATTTCTTTTAAAACGGTAATAAAATTTGAAATAGTTTTCCCTCTGCGTTTACGCTTTCTCAATTCCTTAAAAATCACTCATCGATATTGAAGAAAGAGGTTTTGTTGCTCCACACCAATTTGTGGCTCTATTTTTTTGCCAAACTTTTTGCATTTTTTTCATGTGCATATTTCTTTTTTTTTTTCTCTCCCAATACGGCCATTTGTTTTTAGACGAGCTTAGAAAACCAGCTGATATTTCCACCAATCCAACTAAGTTTTCTGCTTGGAGCAACGTTACTGTTGATGGCTCTACCCAGTTTCAGCATGTGTCCCATACAGTGAGTGTAAAAAATAAAATCTTTTCCATTCTCCTTTTTGAATGAGCCTTGTAGAACCGTTACCTTTCATATTGTTGCCCGTCAAATGAACAGCAATATATTTTGATGGTGCAATGACCCACTCAGGCAATTCTGATTTTATAAGCTTCGTAACAAAGCCAATCCGAGAATGATTCTCGACTACTGTTTTTTTAAAAGTTCCCTTTTCCAATAATATCTTTCCTTGAAAGACATAGCGGACGCAAATCGCCACTGGTCCATAACAAGCTTTCTTGAGTAAAATATCTTACCATTCAACGCTGAATTATTATGCCTCTCATTGAGGTCTTTCAAAATGAATATCACCGGAACAATTGAACAATTATTTAAGTAGCTTGTTGATAAAGGTTTTTGAACAAAAAATGTCAAACAAAGAAGGACGCGGACTTGAGTTCATGGAAATGTGGAGCTAGCGGGAAATCATATAGAAGCTGATTTTTGTCAATCAAATCCAATCGCTAGCGAGCATGACCCCTCGAGCGAGAATTCATGGCAGTATGGTAGCGGGAAGTTGTTATAAGCCTTCTGCTTTTATCTCCCTTCTGGTAACGCAATGCCTTGTTTTCCAATATAACAAAACTATAACAATTAAACGTGAAACACCAAACTTCTGGTGTAAACTTCTTTTTCTCGCTTGTTGGTTTTGGTTAATTAGTTCGGAAAGCGGTTGAAAATATTATTCCTTCACTGGTTTCCACAATATTTTGGCTTGCGAAGTGATAATAAGAAGATTAAGAATACGTGAAAATTTCACAGATTTTAAATACTCATACAAACAAACAAGTAACTGTTCAGTAATGATTGTTAGGTAGACAATCGTCTATTATTCTTTACCACAAAAGCCATACAACCGGAGCAGTCCACCTCTGTTGAGCCCGATCGAATATGTAAGCATTTTTGTTGAATTTTATCAAAATCGGTAATGTCGGTATAATTTTGAAGGGTCAAATGGCAATTTAGCTCCTTTTCCTCACTAACTTGAATAGGGTGCTTCTTCATAAAAGCCTTTTTTTAATTCAATTTGGGTCCATTTTTTCGTTGGGGGCAAGATCGAAACAGCAAGCTTGTTGCGTAGCTATCGAGTCCTGCACCAGATCATGCGTCTGCATGGGTTTTGTTTTTCTTCAACATCATTTTTTCTGTTAGGTTCCTGGTAATTAAAGTTCTTGAATGAATCTCTGCCGAGCAGAAGCGCCGAGTTACTGAAGGACGATTCTAATAGTGGGCTGGATTGCAGCAGGCCTAGTTTTTCTCTTCATACCTACAGAGACCGAGTGGCCAGGATGCTCAATTGAAGTAGGCTGAAATTCCGATCTTCAGTTTCTCGTAATTAAATGCACTCAGATACATTGTAAACAAATTTTTTTAAAACGTAATACAGTAAAATGGACGGCATGCATACGAAAAGCGAAGCGTTGGAAATTGACGAGTAACGTGATTCTGGACTTAATATATATTAATATATATATATTAATAAATTATATATATCTATTTATATATATATTATATTATATATTATATATATATATTATATATTTTTTATATATATTATATATATAATAATATATATATATATTATATAATATATTATATATTATATATATATTATCTAATATATATATTTATATATATATATATATATATATATATTTATTTAATTTATATATTATATATATATTATTTATATATTATATGATATTATATATATATAATTATATTATATATTTAATTATATTATATATTTATAATAATATATATATTATAATATATATATATTATATATTATATTATATATAATATAATATTATAATATAATATATATTATATATATATATTAATATATATATATATATTTATATATAATTATATATAATATATATTTATTATATATATATATATATATCTTATATATATATATTATATATATATATTATATTATTTATATATATAATATATATATTATTATATTTATTATATTAATATTATATAATATATAATATATATAATATATATTATATATGTATTATATATATATATATATATATATTATAATATATATATATTTTATTATATAATAATCATTATTATATATATTATTATATTAATAATATATATATATATATATTATATTATATATATAATATATATATATATATATAGTATATATATTATTATATTATATTATTATATATAATATATATATATATTATTATATATATAATATATAATAATATATATATATTATTATTCTATTATTATATATTATTATATATATATTATATTATATATATATATTATATATATAATATTAAATATATATATATATATATATATAATATATATATTATATATAAATTATATATATATATATATATATATAATATATATATACATTTTTATATTATTTATATATAATATTATATATTATTATATTAAATATTTAGGTCCTGACTTGGCCATTTTCGGAAAATTTTAAAATGAAGAATGAAATTTATGTATATATAATAATAATTAATAATAAAAAATAATAATATAATATAATATAATAAATAATAATATAAAATATAATAATAAGAAAAGTACATATATACGTGAAATGAAGCTAATAAACTAATTCGAATTACCTGTATTTAATGAATCATTATTTGTGCCTCTCAAAGGCTGACTTTGCGACTGAGAAGTAGAACTAGTTAACCCAGTAATTAAGTTTGGGACAATTTTCTCTTTCAGGGTCTAAAGATTTTTCTTTTTCTTTCTTAGTTGCCACTTTGATACAACACATTTCCATGTGACAACAACTGTTACACTTGCCACTAACTACAGAACCTAATTAGAGGCTGAGCGAGTGGGCGTCGGCGGAAAAAGAAGTTAGTTAGGCTTACCATAACCAAAACACCCACTGGCAACTGCCTTAAATTGATCTGGGTTAAACGGCAAGATATTAGGAAATAATAAATCAAAATTATTGAATGTACACTAATTAATAAATAGTATATCATTTTTTGGGAGGCTTTTCGGGGCCCCATTTTGGACTGGGGGGCCCTCGGCCAATCGCCGACCACCGACCTTGCCCCAAGTCCGGGCTCTGATTTTGTTGCACTATGGACTATGCGTCTTTACGTCCTGTGGGTGTTTTTGGGACTTATGAAGGTTTGTAACACACTTAAGATGGTCATTGTTTTACATATGTAATATGTTTCGTTAACGTCTGTGTCTTTTTTTAGGATTAATGTAAGCTTACGTAACAAAACTCCAACTCTCACTGTTGCACTGTATATGTGCGGTTCGCATCTGTTGTACGTTTTATAATACTTAATGTAAGCTTATGTAACACACTGTATTGAACTTGTAAAAACTTGTAAATATTATTGTTTGCATTCTGTGTACTGTATTATTAAAGCTAAGCATGATCATATTTTTAGACTCTTCTTGTTTTTCATGTTTATGTGCGTTTCATTCTGTGTACGTATTAATTTATTAAGCTTCGTAATCAGAAGAAAATAGTATCATTAGGCCCTTAACGAAATAATTTCGGTCTAACTCAATCGAATTTATTTTAGATTTATCCGATTAATATGTTATCGTGACCCTATTTTCAAAATACCCATACCAACACAGATAAATGGAGAGTTGGAAAGAAAATAATGTTTTTGAAAGAGATAGAGGAAAGGAAGTGCTACTGGAATGAATTTAAAAAATATAATATTTTAGTAAAAAATGTGAAAATTTGAAATTAACCAGTGTATTGCTTTGCGACATTATCAATGGAAATTTGTTGACAAAATTTAAAGGTAATGGCTTTATCAAATTTTTTTTAGATTTCAGGGTTAACAACTCTGTCCGTTTTGATTTAACTTTAAATATGAATTATACGACCTAATAAGAATCCACTTTATTAAGGTTTTTGCAGTTACTGATTTTTTTACGTCTTTTTGCTCTTATTTTCATCAAATAATTGGCAATTTTGAACTTTTTATAATTAACCTAGTGCCTTTGAATTTTGAATTATTTTGATTTTGGGCCAAACAATTTATAAAACGCTCGAATGGAGTTTGCCTACGGTTGTAGAAATGGTTTTAACCTTTTTGTGGAGATATTTATTATTAATATCTATATATTTAATAATAAATATATATATATATTATAAATATATATATAAATATATATATATTATATATATATATAATATATATATTATATAATATATATAATATATATAATAATTATATATATACTATATATTACTTTTACGGCACAGTGAAGTTCAAACAAGCCCCCTAAAATGGAAGTAATGGGGGAACGGGGAGGGGACCGTTTTATCCCCGAAGGGGATGGTCGGGAGCGGAACCCGCGACAAAAAATCCCTCAAAGACACAGAGCGGGGGGTTTCCGGGAGGACCAACCCCGGAGGGGGGTTAGTCCCCGTAGGTCCCACCTATGTAGGCCCGAGGAGACCCCGATCCTGAATCAGGCGGGACTACCCGTGGGGTAACTTGTTATGATATACCAAAAAAACAATAAATTCCCCAAAAATGAGTTACTTTTGGGACATTTATTCCCAAACACTCTATAAATCTCAAAACCATTTGGGACATTTTAATTTCACTATTAATATATATATATATATATATATATATTAATATTATATATAATTTTTATATATTAATATATATATATATTATCGATATATCCCAGAAAAAATCCGAAAATAAAAAAATATCGGGGGGGAAAAAAAATTATTTTTTAAATCGATAATATCGAATAATCAAAGTCCAGAATGAAATGTTCAGTTTTTTAACTTATCCATTATTAACATAATTCTTATGTTACGCTAATGCTTACTATAGGAAACTCGTAACCACGCAACTGGTAAGTCACTTTAGTCACACTCATATGTTTGTTCATTATCTTGTTTTAACGCTGTTTTGTGGGGCGTTTTACATTGTGTTCGTATTAGACTCGTAAAATACTTTTATGCTATCCTCTTCATATGTGCTACATATTAACGTCCTGTTGTGCAATATTATGCCTCGTTTAAAAAAAGCATACAGCCACTTTATTACTAAGTTTATGTACGTTCAAGCCTCATGTAAACTTATGTGGCATATCCTTTTTCATTGTATACGTTGTATTTTTACTAATAAATCACAATAATGAACTTATAAATGGGCCTTTAAAACTTCTCGTTTGAAATTCCTATATTAACAACATGTAAATTCCACAATATATACACATAATGTAATGTTTATCGTAAATAAATATAAACGTTTCCATGTGTATACTTAGAAAAAACTTTGGGATAATTACAAGGTAAAATATTCAAAAAAAAAAGATAACAAGAGATTTCACAACAATCGCTAAAATATAAAATATCTAAATTTCCAAAACTAATTGATACAGTATATATATTATATATTATATATATATATATATAATAATATATATTATATATTAATAATATATATAATATTATTATATATAATTATAATAAATATATATATATATATATATTATTTACTGGCGACCTTCCCTCAGATATTTAGTTTTTTTCCCCACCATAGGGGTTATATATATTATTATATATTTATATTAATTATATTATATTATATATACTTAATATTTATATATATATAATATTATATTATTATATATATATATTTATATATATATATATATATATTATGTGAAAGTTAAAATTAATATAATTTAATATAATATATTATATATATATATATATATTATTATATCTATATATATATATATTATCTATATATATTAATATATATTATATTATATATATATTATTATTAAATATATTATATTATATATTATATATATATAATATATATGTGAAGTTAAAATAGGGACTTTTGTGTGAAATAATAGTGGTAAACTATAAGGATAATATCATTAATCATATAAGCAATAATAAAAAAATAATCAATAAATAAAAGAATAAATAATGAAGCATAATAATAATATAAATAAACTAAATCATAATAATAGCGATAATGGATAATGATAAATAATAAGTATGTTAAATATGATTGAATATAAGTAAATCTGATAATGATGAAATTAGTAATCGATAAATGAAATGTAATAAGTGGGATAATTGTATGTTGGAATAATAATATAGTGGGAATAATAATGAATGGTAATGGTAAGAATGAGATAAGTGATTATAGTATAAATGATAACGTAATTATGGTGATTTATTAATATTTTGTAAACTTTGTTAATAGTTTTTAATTTTTTTATGTATTTTAAATATTTTAATAAAACGCCGATTGCTTTTCAGTGTTTAGAGCCAATTCGCCAAACAAAGGGTCGGGTCCAGGTTTCGCATGGTGCGGTGGGAGAATGGTAGCTATTCTCTCCTTGGCTTGGCTTTCGTCCTGCCTCGGGACGTTAACGAGTACCTCCTCCTTTGATTCGGGCTTCTGCCCGTGCCAATGACGGTGTTGATTGTGTAATATATATTAAATATTCATATTAATATATTATTATCTAATTTAATATATATTATATATAATCTATATTATTATATTATATTATAATATATATTATATATATATATTGTTGGTTAGGAAAAATTATTTTTATTTTAAGTGGTAGAACAATTTTTAAAAATCCTAAATATGAAATTTTATATTTATAACATTGGTCTATGGACGTAATTATCAATTATAGCCACACCAGCAGATTTTCATGAAACATACGAATTTTTTTTTAAATGATCCTAATGAATAGGAACGTAAAAGAATTGAATGAGCCATGAAATAAAAAAAAAAAAACAAAAATTAATGAAAGGTCTTTAATTTTATAATTTTAATATACCTAATTTACGTAGAGGATAATAATAAGACATCATGAAAGCAATATTTTATTATTTTTCCAGCTCTCATGGGTTGGGAGGTGTCCCCGTAGTGAAGTTTTTTTACGCCCCTTCTAAAAAGTTATTTGGAGATGGCACAAAGCTGACTTTTGAAATACGTAGAAATGTCATTCTGTGCCATCTATATATTTCACCAAAATACGTAGTCTGTGCAATCAGATGACGCAGATCATGTGTACTATTACTTAGTACGTATAAAATCTACTATTGAAGGACAACTTAAGTTTGGTTAGGTTTCAGGTTAAGTTTATGTAAGGTTTAGGTTACGTTAGGTTGGACAGGGTTAGGTTAAATAAATATATTAAATAAAATACCGGTTCAGGTTACCATAATTTCCTCGATTACTTAAGTGTAAATTTGTAAAAAAAAAAAAAAAAAAAAGCCCCCCTCGGAACGTGTTTACCACTAAAAATTAATATAAATGTTAGTTACTAACGATCGGACAAAAAAAAATTTATTAAAAAAAAATATAAAATAACTCAAATATATTAAATATAGCAGGTTTAATATATATATAATATATATATTAATTATATATATTTAAATAAAAATTTTATATTATATTATATTATAATTTTTAATAATATTAAACTATATATATATATATATATTAATTTAAATTATATATATATATATATATATAATATATATTATATATAATATTTTTATATATTATTATATATAATGGAAACGCCACCACCACAGCCTCTAATCTCACAAGGGTAGACGTCAAAATATTTAACACTTGTAATGGGTAAAATTTTTTTCATCAACATACTCAATCTATTTGTTTAAATAATATATATATATAATATAATTATATATATATAGATATATTATATTATATATATATTAATATTATAATATATATATATATAAGTTACATTTATATATAATATTATATTATATATATTTTATATATATATATATATATAATATATATATATATATATAATAATATATTATAATATTATATATATATATATATAATAAAAATATATATTATAAATATATAATATATATAATATTTATTATAATCTATATATATATATATATCTATATATAATATATATTATATTATATCATTATATATATATATATATATATAATATTATATTATATATATATATATATATATATATATATATATACCTTTCTAATATTTTGACAGAAATGTTGAAAATAAAAAAAATAAAAACTATCGGAACACCCGATACAAATGCATGGAAAAAAAGACCATTTAAATTACAGGGGGGCCCGCCCCTTTACACTCCCGACCAGTGGAGTTGGTTAAGAAATAATAAAATTATGAATTCATCACCAAATGCCATACAAAAAGTAACAAAGAAAAAAGTATTTTTGCAGTAAGAATTAATTTTATACGTTATTAACATGAAATTTGGAGATTTCATAACTTTTTTCAGGTATTTTTAGATTACTCTTTTTTGTTTTTGTTTCCTTTCTTTTACAGCCCTCTTGAACATTTTTATTAAGTTTTCATGAAAATCGTTTGGGGGAGGGGTCACTTTTATTCATAAGGAACTGGAAAAATTTAAATATGAATATTCGAAGGATTTCTAAAATTTCATTTTTGGGGGGGGGGGGGGGATGGTTCTGGTGGTTTTTCTTTTTAATTTTTTTTTTTCCTAATTTGCAGAATCATACTATAACTTTTCAGTAAAGTATGATATTGGCAAAACGATGTTTAGGGATATATTATATATATTAATATTATTATATATTATATATTATATTTAATATTATATATATTATCTAATATAATATATATTTATATATATATAATATATTATTATATATAAATATATATAATATATATACTATATATATATATTAATATAATATTTATATAGTATATAATTATTATTTATAATTATATATATTAATTATATAAAATTATATATAATATTTATAATATTATTATATTATTTTTATAATTATATATTTATATATATAAAATATATTATTATAATAATATATATAATATATAATATATATATATATAATATATATATATTATATTATATATATATATTATATATAATCTATATTATAATTATTATATATTATAATTATATATATTTATATATATGATATATATATATAATATTTTATTATTATGTATAATATTATACAAGGCCCCGTACCCAAGGGGTTCAAGGGTCTGAACCCCCCCCCCCCTTCCCGAATAAATTGTTATCAAATTTTTTTGAAGTCTCTTAATTTTTAATTTTAAAAATAAAAATAATAATAAAGCAAATGAAGAGTATATATAGTATGTTAAGATTGAGGAAAACCTATTCGTGGTTCGTTAAAAAAAATTTAGACTTAGTGTCTGTTGAAAGAACAAATGAAGAATCTCTAGCGAAAGCAATACTTCAAGGGTTGAAATAAACAGTTACTATTTAATTAGTCAATTACGATAATGGAACAGCAGCAATAAAGATAGTTTTAGAGGTGTTCAAACTGTCGAAATATAAAATGGGATTGTATGTACTTTTTCTGTTCATATTCATATGGAGTACAACATATTTCAAACACGTTGAAATCAACTTGGTACTATTTTAGGTCACCAAAGGGACAACTACTGTATTTTAATAGGAAAATATTTTCCAGGAGAAAAAATGGGCACAACTTACATGAATATGAGAAACAAGGGGTATGGAAAGTTACGATGAATTGTTACGATTTAGAAAAGTTTTAAAGCAATTGTGGAAGTTTTAGAGAAGCTTAAGATTAATCATATTGGACCTTCTTCAAAATACCTCAAATCTTTTGAAATCTGTAATCACGACTGATTTGGTTATAACTTATAAGTTTAATTATGATTTCAACTTTATTCCCTTCATTTCATATTTACTATATTACGTTCCTTGGTCATTAGTGGACAGCACTGCTCTTTTAATTCATATCGAAAATGTGATGCATGCTTCAAAGATTTTCGCGAAAATATCGATAAAAATTTTCGAGCAATTTGGTATTTGCAACAGGACTTCTGTTTCCTGTTAATTAATTAATGGGGAAATGAGATGTCTCGTGCAGACACTAATTCTCTCTCTCTTCTCCTCTCCTCTCCTTCTCTCTCTCTCCCTTCTCTTTCTTCTTCCTCTCTCTTTCTCTCTCCTCTCTCTCTCTCTCTTCTTTCTCTTCTTTCCTCTTCCTCTCTTCCTCTCTTCTCCTCTCTCTCCCTCTCTCTCTCTCTCTCTAAAGAAATTTGAAAGAAATTGTTTTACCATTTACTTGCTATTTCTCAATAGTTTAGAGAGAACTTCTTGAGCATAGAAATTCGGTACTTAACCCATTTTGGGGATAAAAGGGTGATTCAATCGTTACTTCTTTTTTTTTTTTTTTTTTTTTTTTTTTTTTTTTTTTTTTTTTAAATAATTAAATTTGATTATACCATAAATAATTTGGATAGATCCCAGAAAGATATTTCTCTACTCTTAAAAGTCTCAAACAAAACTTCTCAATTAACAGTAAGGAGTGGAAAGACTAACCTTGGCTTTTAAGAGTGTTTCAATCATAGTACAAAGTTATGGAAAGTAAATTTTACAATTATTTGCTTTAAGAAAGTAACAGATATAATTTATATATTATATATATATATATTATTATATATATAATATAATATAATTTATATAATATATAAAATTATTATTATATATATTATATATATTATATATATATATATATAATATTATATTTATAATATAATATATATATTATATTATTTTATTTATATTATATATCTATATTTTATTATATTAATAGTTATTTATATAAAAAAATATAATTTATATATAATATATATAATATTATATTATATATAGATATTTTTTTTTTTTTTTTTTTACAAGAGATAAACACCATCACTCACGGGCAGAGCCCTAAATCAAGGAAGGAAAGGTTGGTACTCATTAACGTTCCCGGAGCAGGAACGAAGCCAAAGCCCAAGGAGAGAATAGCTCACATTCTCACCCGACCAGTTTCGAACCTGGGACCTCTCGCTTTGTTTGGCGAGTGGCTTCTAACCATGGCTATGCGGCGCTTTTTATATAAATAAATAATATATTTAAAAAAACATATATAGTAATACATATATAACTACATATAATTACAAATATCCATACCTAAATCCTATTAAATACACAACATATATATATTATTATACAAATATAAATAATCACTCTATTATTCACTATCACTATCATTCATTATCATTTCATATTCATATTCACTTGCCTATGTTTTAATTATTAATTTGTTATGCTACCATCTTTCACATATATTAAATATTAATGTACCACTATTCAATAATTAAAATTTTCATAACTCATTTACACTGTTTTATTCTCAAAGATTACCACAATCACGGTTTGTACTATTTACTAATGGTTTGCAAAAAGCCAGTCAATACGCTATATTTAATATTATTTTGTCAATTCACAATTAAATTATCAATTATTTATTATTATTTACACTATCACCAAATCACTGTTTTATTACCATCAGTATTGTTTAAACGATATATCACACTATTACGCGAAAGATAAAATGTTGAATAGAAGGGGTTTTTCAGTCCTTTGCTCCAGTGAAAGAGAAAATTTTTGTAAAATTTACTTCATATGACTCGACCGATAGACTTGGAAAACGCAGCTCCACGTTCTGCAATTTAGTATTTAATTCTCTTTATAATTTTTATTTATTATTTTAAATTTATCCAAAATAGGCCAAAACGAATGATTTCAAAATTTTGTTCTGCTTTCCTCCAACAAAGATTGGCAAAATGTATAAAATAAATTTAAATGTTAAATTTTAAA
>JABUQX010062725.1:0-24789 GCA_015478945.1 Trachelipus rathkii | reverse complement strand
CAGTATTGCTTCGTTCGGATAATGGTGGGTGTTTAACCGTTTTCGCATTTATCATTTGAAACGCTTTAGCGTTTCGTGCCCTTCAATCCTTTATCACTTATTCAACCTCTCTCCACTCTAAACATCTCACTCTCCTCTATTGCTACTCACACACATTCTTGCTATTTCTAGCAGGCCTAATACCTTTACTGATTTGCCCCCTACTCCCATGTTCCTCAGCACCCTCATATTCACCCCTCTTCACTCATCATATGCTTTCTCCCAGATCTAAAAAAACACCCACTTGCTTCCCTTTCCTTTGCTCTCAAGCATCTTCATTGTAGAACACTTGATCCACACCCTTCCCATCTCAATCCATCTTGTTCTTCCCCATTCTCTCTTCCGTTACATCTCCACCCTCTCAATTAGTATTCTCCCATACACTTTTCCTACTACACTCAGGAATAAACCTTCCTCTATAATTCTACATTCCATCCTATCCCCTTATACAGGGGAACCCAACAACCATCCTCCCAATCCTGTGGAACCTCTTCCTTCCTCCAACATAAATTATAAAACCTATACAGCCATTCCTCCAACCCTCACTGCCTCCCATCTGTAACATTTCCATACTCTCACCATCTAGACCTGTGGACTTTCCTTTTTCCTTTAGTTATCGCCCTAATAATTTCTTCCATTTGTATTTCCATATCTCCTTCCCGTCCCTCTTCCCCCCCCAACCTCACCTCTTGAACCTCCTCATCTCTTCCACCCAATTCATTCCAATAATCCTCTAAATATTCCCCCATCTTTCCTCACTCCATCTTCCCTCATCAAAATTCAGCCCCTCCCACTTAGCTTCCTCTCCCTAAACACTCCCTCTTCTTTCTTTTTATATTTACTTCTTTCCAGAATATTTTCATAATTTTCCGTCACCTTTCTACACCATTCATTATTGCATTTCTCTTCGCCCTCTCCACCGCCTTCTTTGCTTTCACTCTAACCTCTCTATATTCCTCCCAGCTTTCCCTTCTCCTATTCCCCAACCATTTCACATAGACCTCTTTTTCTTTTTCACCAACTCTTTCACCTCCTCATTTCACCATTCACTTCCTTTCCTTCTACTTACTCCCACCTTTTTTACTCCGCATATCCTTCTGGCTTCTTCACAAATTGTCTCTTTAAATCTCTTCCACTCCTCCTCCACATCCCTAATTTCCGTCCCTCTCACGTCCCTCCACCTATCCTCCATACCCCTCCTAAGCTCAGCTCTTACACAACGTCTCATCTAATTTTTCCACCTATATGACTTATTTTCTTCTTACTTTCTCTTTCTCTAACCGTTTCCTCTCCCCCTACCCTTAACCTAGCAACCCACCAAATAGTGATCAGATAACCCTCTACCTGCCCCTCTGAATACATTTACATCCAGTAATCTGCCTCTATCCTATCTTCATTTATACACACATGATCCCAGTAACCCTCCCCCGTTTATCTCACTTTCTTCCATGTATATGATTTTCACTTTTCACCCAGACCACGTATTTCCAACTATCAAGTATTCTATCAAACATAATAACAGACTTTCTCCATAACAGTTCTTTCCTAAATGGACCCATTCTCCCATCTCCCTCTCTTCCACTCTGCATTCAATCTCTAATAAAACAGAGTGCATCGCTAAACTTGAAACTTCCCAACAATCCATTCAAGCTCCCACTCAAAATCTTATATCTCTCATCTCCCGCTCCATTTACTGGTGCTGCTTGCAGCATATAAAAACCCACATTTCCCCCAAATTTCACTTTAACCCACATTATTCTCGAGTTCACCTATTTGCACACCTCGAAGAGATTATTTTTCCTCCTGCTTCTTCCTACGACATTCAAACTCTCTCGTTCACCCCCGAAATCCTACCCTTAAATTTTCCAAAGACCATCTCCTTCTATCCTTTCAGCTTAGTTTCTGTCAACCCTAGCACATCCAACCTTTTTTCTTCGAACATTAACCCCACTTCTTCCCTTTTCAGATCCTCATTTATCCCTCTCACATTCATACAACCCACTCTAATCTACTCTCTTTTGCCCATCCTATCTCTTTACTCTCCCTTACTCTCCTTAATCCTGACCCTCTTATTCACCACTCTACTTTCTTCTATTCCCACACTAAATTAGGCTGCACGTTTACTGGGATCCCACAACCTGAGGCACTTCCCAATACCTCAAGCTCCAAACGCTCAAACAAACACACCCTAAAATACCCTAAAATTATATAAAAAATATTAATAAATCTTAACTTAATGTTTTTGTTTACGAATTTGTAAATACAATAGTTGAAGAAACTTCTCTTCTTCTCAAAGGTCGATAATGATTACGATGTATACGTTCCTTTGTAAGTCTCTTCCTACCTTAATAGTAAAATCAGGAGGGTCCTTACTTAAAGACACTCTTCTTAATCACAGAGGTCTCAAATTTTCTATTAATCTACCTTGTTGATTTTCTTCCTACACAAGTATCTAATTTCAAATGAGATATAATTTTCTCTAATAAGTTGCCCTGAAAACCTTGATTTGAATTTTCAAGTAGACAAAGTATGATACAGTAGAAAACCTCAGAAAGATTATATTATCCTGATGCTAAATTTCCCTTATATTTTATTTATTGCTTTTATTCCTTTGTTAAATGAAACTGAAATCCTTGATCCTTGAATGTCTTCTTCAAGTAAAACAAAAGAAACCTCAGTAAAAAAATCCAAGAGTCCAAAAAAGCACATAAAATAGTAACTATGCCACTTCACAGTTTATCCATTTATCAATCACAATTCATATTTTATATCTACAATTCAAATTTTTAAAATCATAAAATAAAATAATTTTCTCATTTAGTGTAATAAAATTTTCACTTCGTCAAGAGCTCAATCTCTTGAGAACTTTACTTTCCAAAAGTTCCTTTTTCTTTTCTTTCGTAATTCTTCCCCAGTTGAATTCCTTATATATCTTCTGTTCCAAACACGTCTTTATTTGGGTATCAAATATATATATCATATCTATATATATATATAGGGTGATACAAAACCTCTGCGACAAACTCGCCGGATGATACTACCTTGGTGGCGAAGGATTTAGAAGGGTTGTAGTATTTGGTGAGGAAGTTTGAGAGCTGTGTGGACTAAAGGGCCTTATGATAACTCACTTAGAGTAAAAAGTGTTAAGTGTTTGAGGAGGAGGAAACAGATGAGGGGATGGGGTTAGAGATTAGTGTAGGAGGTGTAGTACTGGAAGAAGTAAAGGTTTTCAGATATTTAGGGATGATTTTGGGTAGGAAGGAGGATGAAAGGAAGAGATAGATTCATAAACAGGAGAAGAATGAGAGCTAGAAAGTGGTTTTGAGGAATTATGGAAAGGGGGTTATCACATAAACTCAATCAGTATGTTTGGCAATTTGTGTTCAACCGGTACTATATGGGTGTGAAACATGGGGGTTGAATGCTGGGTCCAAGAATTGGAAGTGTTTGAGATGAAAGGGCTGAGAGCAGTTTTTGTGGGGTTAGTAAAGAGAGGATTAGGAGTGTAGGGTAATAAAGAGAGATGTGTGGTGAAGGAGAAAATGGTTTGGTGAGAAGGTGGGTAGGGAATGTTAAGATGGTTTGGGCATCTGGAGAGAATGGAGGGGGAGGTTAGGAGAGTTTGGGAGGCGGAGGGGGATAGGAAGGAAGAGGAAGGGAAAGACAAGAAAAGAAGATGGACGGATGGAAGGACTCAAGGAAATGTTGGAGGGAGAGAGGAATGAAATTTGGAAGAAGGGTGAGGTGTTAGCTTGAGAAGATAGAATGGAATGGAGGAGATGGGTGAGGGCGAGATGAGGACTGCACGTACCACTACCCCGCTTATGCGGGAATAAGTGCTAGTAAAATAATAAATAATAATAAATAAAATAAACTATATATATATATATATATATATATATATATATATATATATATATATATATATATATATATATATATACCTTATATATATATATATATATATATATATATATATATATATATATATATATATATATGAGTATATAAAAAGTTCAAGAACGTTTTAAAAATATATAAAATGAACAAGCTGAAAAATCTGAAAACTTCTGTTCTCAATTTATTTTCATTTTATTAAATTATTTTCAACAATACTAGAATGAGTACCTTAAATATGGATTCATTCAATCTGTTAATAAACGAACAAATACCATTTTGCTTATTGTGTGAAAAAAATTTCTCAAATGAAGCAATGAAGCCTTCAAGAATGGTAGAACATTTAAAAAGAATGCATCCTGACAAAATGGATAAAGATGTAGAATACTTTCGCAAAATGAACATTAATTTCAAAAATCGTACAAGCATCAAAGGGATGTTTGCCAAGAAAACTACATATTTAGAGAAAAAGCTTGTTTTATCTTATAAAATTTCAAAGATGATTGCAAAATGTGGCAAACCACACAATATTGGTGAAACTCTTCTACTGCCAGTAATTAATGAAGTTTTGGATACAATGATTTGCCCAGGTAAAAGTGTTATAACAACCTCAATTCCTCTCAGTAATAACACAGTATCATCAAGAATAGATGAAATGGCAAAGATATTGAAAACAAACTATGTGACACTTTAAAAAACGAGGAATTTTCTCTGCAACTTGATGAGTCATCTTTACGGGACAATGAATCGCGCTTATGACCGTCCGATATGTAAGTTCTACTAAAGAAATTATTGAAGAAGTTTCTCTTTGCGGAAAAAATGGTTCTTGACACAAAAGGTTCAACAATTTTTAGGGTTGTTAAAAATTTCTTTAATACCAAAAATATTCCAATGAGAAATATCATTGCTTGTGCAACAGATGGGGCTCCAGCTATAATAGGTCGATATCGTGGATTTATGCTCATTTAAAAAGCAGTTCCACAATTATTTGCACTCTTCATTGTATTATTTCATCGAGAACACTTAGCTGCAAAGCATCTTAGTGGACGACTACATGATACATTGAACATCGTTATTAAATCAGTAAATAAAATCAAATCTCACTCTTTAAATGACCGTATCTTTCGACAGCTTACCACGAAAATGAAGAGAATTTTGAGCGTTTATTACTGCATACCGATGTACGATGGCTCCCAAATGGTTGTTTGAATCGCTTCAATGTTCTTTACGATACTGTCCTAGAATTTCTTAATTGATGTGATAAAAAATTGCATGATAATTTAAGAAATAAAAGGGTTGACATTGCGTATCTTTCAGATATTTTCACAAAACTAAATGAAATCAATATCAAATTGCAGGGAAATAATATAAATCTGATTAAATCGAAGGGAATTATAACTTCTTTTATCAGAAAATTACCCTTTTACAAAGACAGCTTAGCTATGAAAGATTTTCTGCAGTTTCCAAGTCTAAAAGTTATACATAACAATGAAAAGATATTAATTTTTTATACAGATATTGAATGCTATTGCTCTCACTTGGACACTCTGAAAGAAGACTTTATTACAAGATTTAAAGATCTTTGTGAACTTGAAATACCTGATTGGGTCTTAAGTCCATTTCTTTATGATGTTTCTTCTATTCACCAAAATTTACGTGAAGAAATTATTGACTTACAAAATGATATGGAAGCTAAAATACATTTTAATCACCTTGGTTATGCAGCATTTTGACCCAAAATGCAAAACAGTTATCCTAAACTTTGGCAGGAATTGAAATTACTTTTACTTGCTTTCCCTTCATCATATTTAGTGGAAAAAGGATTTAGTGCAGTATTCCAAATTCTTACTAAACAGCGAAATAAACTGAACATTAGTCAAAGAGGGGACTTACGACTTCGACTGACCAACATTGAGCCTAATATTGAAGACCTTGCAAGGTCTCATCAAGCCCAAGGCAGCCATTAAGTGAAAAGTAAGTAAATTACACAGCTACTCGTAATTCATTTTTATGTAATTTCTAAATCTTTGCTATGCCTTTTTTAAATATATATATATATATATATATATATATATATATATATATATATATATATATATATATATATATATATATATATATATATATATATATATATATAACATATATATATATATATATTCACATCTGTAAATCTATGTATGCCTTTTTTAAATATATATATATATATATATATATATATTATAAAATTTTCTTTCCCTACGAAGGGGATGGGGCGATGGGAAGTACAGTTAGCTGAATGTGGGCGATACACAAAAAAAGGTTGGGAACCACTGCTCTAGTGGAACTTCAGCAAGTGAGGGTGTGTTTATTTTTTGCTCCAGACATTATTATCCACTCTAAGTTGTTAAAATTAGGTATTTTTAATTTGCTAGCAGTATACAACTCTTCCAATCCTTCGGTTCTTTTCAATATATGCAAAGCGTTGTTTCATCTTGTAGGCGAATTATGTAAAATGTTTAATACACGTCTTTGGAGCCTCTCTTGAATTTTCTTTAACTCTTCTTGAGCCATTGTTGAATGATGGAAATGAGTGGCAGTTATACGAAATTTGATAATGAGGTCGTTTATTTCCTTTTGTGAGTCTATTCCTCTTTTAAATATTAACTATATTTTATGTACTGTACAATCCAAATTCTTTAGCCCAGAAAGAAAAGTGCATTTTTTCACGTTGCTCCAGAATCGCGCATTTTCCAACATTTCGTCAAAAAATCTTGAAGTATGTTCTCGTGCGTAACGACCTTCTAATACAAGATTTATTCTCTTAAGCTTCTTGTTGATAGTATGCAGAGTCAGGCTCAGTAACAACACCTCAGCTAAAATATCTGACCCATGCTTCTGTAGTGGAAGCAAATTTATTGTATTGTTTTATTTCATTTCTTATTTGCTTTATTTTATTGAAACATATTCATATATTCAATTGCATATCAGGGACGATAGAAATTCCGATGCCCCAGTTTGTATTGCGGAGCAACTTCCGCAAATAATCTCATGATCCAAAATGTTCCACATGTCTAAACGATAGATCATCCATCACTATCATTCAGTTATATGTTTATCCACTGCTTAGATTTGGTATCAGCTGTATCCCAATGTTTTGAAGCATTAAAATACTCTTAAAAATTAGATTTCATTTGCTGAACAGCAGTTTTTAACTTTTTGTCTCTATCTTCTTTTTGGCGCTCATCTTTATCTGTTACATCTTCAAAATAATTAAATAATTTAAATAATTTAAATAATTTTTAAGAGACGTCATTCATCGTCCTTTCTTCGAATACATATTATCGCAAACAGAACATTTTGCTTAGATTCTTTAGTGAATTATTTCTACACAACACCTTTCTTTGACGCCTTAATAGTATATGCAAGCAAGAAAGTTAAGTAATCTTTTAGCACCTCAAAACAATACAACCATTAATACTAGCCATTTTGCATACAATAACATGAAGTCAATGTTAATACAACAAATTTAGAGAGGAATGCCCACGATGGCCTCACATCTGGCATCGATACAAATAAAGTGACGAATATAAGAGTGCTCTATTTCGAGAATAATTACGTAATCAAGCTCAGTAAATCGTTGATCTAATAGCTATTAAAAAAATTTTCGCAACATATGTTTAATCTTATAACCCAGTCTCTAGCTTATTTAAATTACATAGGTCTGTAAATACTATCGTCGTATCAAACCAAAACTATAAAACCTGCTTAAATTCTTATCTATATTTGCTGTTCTTCAAGGTATGAATGTCTCCTCTTTATTGAGCACTAAGCAGATTGAAAATGCAACCAATCATGTAATATGTATAATACTTATTGTCAATATTAATATGTACAATATCACTACAATGAAAAGTATATTCATGGTGTCAAGCTCAAGAAGAGTAAGAGGTTGGTTGAGCTGGTTGCCCGTCAACCAGATAGACGAAATTTATTTCTCAGTTTTAATTCATTATTAATATAACTTATACTATATATATTAATATATATATATATATATATATATAATATATATATAATATATATATTATATATATTATATATATATATATTATCTATATATTATATATATATATATGAAATAATAAAGAATAATAAATAATCAATTTTTAAACATAATTAATTCAAATAATTAATTCAAACATCTTTCTAAATTATTTATAATTAAACCATAAAACTATTTTATGCATCTGCCAACATCCGCATTTAATTACATTGACTGGATGCGGACTGTATCAAAGATACCACCCTGACTCTTCACAACCTACAGTGCTGGCCGAATGGGTAAGCCAACAATTAATCAACAAGTTTTATTGCCGAATGTCGCATACATCACTAAATTATAGGCCTTCTTAATAATATAATTAATTACCTCATACGCCCTGTTACTATATATATAAATACTTACCCTCATAGATAATCCTGGTCTATATAACAAACTCTATTACAATTCAACATCTTCCATATAATCTATACGACAATCTAAAGCTCCGCCGCCTACATTATCTAATTACCCTGATAGTTAGCCGACCCTATATCTACCTATATACTATATATATATACTTCAATCGTACAATATTATACTTCCATTATACAGATACTATCCCCTACAATTCCCTTACAACCACCCAAGCTCTATGCTCATATATCACTCACTACACCTATAGCTGTGAGGTTATGAGTATTGCTATAGGTGAGTGGGTTGTGAGTGACTCAGTATTAATATGCCTCACGTACATAACCGTACATATCATAATATATATATATATACTATCAGTATAAATATATATATATATATTATATACGCTAATACTTATCAGTTATAGTATTATAGTACTGACTATCTCACCACAGTATCGTTGACGTACTCATCACTTTTAACACCAACTCACTCACCACTATCTTTACTATTATATATAATACATATTATCTATAACTCACCATTATATTTTTTGTACGTCACTCTATTACACGCTCGCTATATACTATATATAGTCTCACCTATGACATTACTCTACTCACCTTAATATACTCACCTTCGGTGAGCCTTACACGTAGTTATTGCCTCACGTCATACGTATATATTATAACTATAGTACCCTCTCACTCACCAATCATATACTCACTCTCTATTATTCTCATCTCTCACATACCTCGATTTATTTATAATATACCACTCACTTCTCATACTCACTATAATATATATCAGTATATACATTAGATACTATATTACCTATATATATATATATATTTACTATTATAGTCATAGTGAGTGAGAGTAGTTTATTCCTCACCTATGGTACTACTATACTCACTATTATCATATCGAGTGTGAGTATAGCTATATAGCCTCTAATTACTTATATATATCATTATATACTATATCTTATGAGTATATATATTATTTTCATTTTTCTTTTTTATTAATTATGTATATATTATTATTATATATATTATTGAGATATATATATATATAATATATATTCTTCTTCTTCATCTTAAGTATATATAATTTTTTATAGATATATATTACTATATATTTTATATTCATTATATCTGTATATATATATATAAGTCTGAGTTAGGCAATTATTGTTATATATGTATATATTATATATATACACCGTTGTATATATATATCTATATAGTATATATATCATTACTATTATTATACTACGTATATATATAATTATATATATTTATAATATTATATATTAATTTAACTATATATACTATATATATTATATATAATATATATATATACTGATATAAATAAGGTTAATAGTATTTTTTTTAAATTACTATTATCTAATGGTATAATATGCCTAATAATACTTATATATATTATACAAATATCACCACCTTACTCACGGGCAGAGCTCTTCACTTACAAGGAGTGGGTGTTATTATTTCTTATTATATTTTATTCTATCATATCACCTTTTTACTACTAACTCTATTCACATTCTCCTAAGCGAGCTTTTAATCACCAACATTAATAAAATTGCTAATTACTCACTAGGACTAACTAATAATTTCTTCATCCTTATCATTATCAATTGTTATACTTTTCTGAACAAAAATAGAAGCATGCATAGCTCCTTATCGATGTTTCCTCAGATAGCATCTCTTCTTCGCCAAAAAATATACAGTGTTAATTGTTGATTCTCATCAATGTCGACTGTTAGCCGATAACTATTAGTTGTTTCCTATAAACAGCTATCGACAACCAAATTCTTTGCCTAATTATTTAATGCCTGCGTTTATTCTCTGTTATGGTGGGGTTCTTTCGCCCTTAAGTCAGTATTTAGTATTTTAATATCGGTTTAGTTCTCTATATTGTGTGTATTATCTATGTCCAGTCGTTTAATTATAGTTACAGAGTTTCCAGGTAATTTACTAAGAGGTTCATCTATTATTCTCTTGCCGCGGATGGGGACTCTCTACTGACTTTGCCAACGTCCGTTTCATAGACGCCAACTTCGAATCTGTGGAGTATCACCTTTCTAACTCTCATTCTAACCTCTTACTACTGTCTGAGAAACAACTATCCAGGGATTCTTTCTCAAATAAACTTAATATCTTTAGCTACAGCTTTTTTTCACAATTTTCGACTCAAAGGTGGAGGAGTCTGTACTTATATAAACATTAGCGCTCCTGTAACACGTCTCGAAAACCTTGTCTCCTAACTTTGATGTCTATCTATGGCTTAAGATTTTTCTTCCAACTACTACCATTATCTTGTGTTTCTTCTACTACTATCCTAATGCAACATATTTTCCTAGTCTTTTTAAATATCTTACTACCTCTCACGAGATTGCTACTTCTTCTCATCCAAATGGTGAAGTTCTTTATTTAGGGAACTTCAACATACTCCACACTGAGTGGTTGGATTACACTCATACTGATAAAGGTGGGAAGGAAGTCAAGATATTCAGTATTCTCAACGATCTGTAACAGTTGATAAAGGAACCTACACACATCCCAAATCATCCTAACCAATTCTTGAACACTCTTGATCTATCCTTCGCCACTTCTCCATCTTTCAACGAATATTCAATTTGGCTCCTATGTGTAACTCTGACCACAATCTTGTAGCTCTTAATTATAACACTTTCTCTCCAGCAGCTCCACCATGCCTTAAATGTATTTTCCGGCACCTTAATCGGGCTAGTTGGGAGGCATTGCGCCTACTCCTTCTCCTCTCAGGTGTTCCACGGCTCCGGCCCTGATTTCACATGATCGGGTGCATGAGATTCTGAGATCTATGAACGTTAGAAAGGCTAGTGCCTCGAACGGCATTCCTCCTCGTGTTTTGAGGTAGTGTGCTTCCGAGATGGCACCTGTACTCGTTTGGCTCTACTGTCTTTGCTTTAATTCTAACACTTTACCTTTGTGCTGTAAGTGCGAATATGCTCAACCGATCTTGAAGAAAGGTAGCCGCTCTGATCTTTTTAACTATCGTCCTACCGCTCTCACTTGTATTCTATCTAAAATCTTTGAAACTCTCCTCAACTCTCATTTCCTGGTCACCTGGAATCTCATTCTCTCGCCTCCGATCACCAGTATGGTTTTCGACGTTCGAGGTCTTCTGTTGACATTTTTTCCTATCTCACTGATTTATGATCTTCTGCCCTTAAGGACTATGGGGAGTTATGTGTGGTGTCGCTTGACATCTCCAAAGTTTTGACCGGGTATACCATACATCACTACTCTCTAAGCTACCTTCCATCGGTTTTCCTCCTTCTCTTTGCTCACTTTTGTCTTGTTTTCTCTCAGATCGTTTCATATCGGCAATTCCTTTCATGCTAACTTTGGTGTTCCGCGAGGTTCTGTTTTACATCCAAATTTATTCTTACTTTCATTAACGATCTTCTCAGTTGCTCATCTAGCTCTGTTCATTCTTAAGCGGATTACTCAACTCTCCATTCTTCCACTCATTTCAAATCTGTTCCCTCTTTCTCTTCTAGAGTTGCTTCTCGACGTCATCTTTCCGATTCAATTCTAGCCGATCTGGATGAGATTACTTCAACCTTGTGAAATTCAACTCTTTAAAAACTCTATTTCTTCACATCTTCCTCTCAGAAACACCTCCCAACTTTTATATCTTCTTCGACGACTCTCCCGCCTTACCTGTGGACAACATAAACATTCTTGGTCTCAACATAAAAAATAAACTATCTTGGAAACCTGACATCACAACGGTTGCTAAGGTGTCCTCAAAGAAGCTGGAAGTACTGTTCAGGTTACGGGAATTTTATCTTCCGAACAGTTACTTCAATTATATAAGGGTCTTATCCACCCTTGTATGGAATACTGTTCTCACATTCAGGGGGTTTCCGGTTCCGACCTTCTACTGGAAATGATTGAGTCTGAGGTTAAAAGATTAATAAACTGTCCCCTACTCTCTAACTCCATTGACCCTCTATCTGAGACGTGACATTGGTGCTCTATCTTTAACATAGTTATTACAACGGCAAGTGCTAGAGGGAGCTGACTTCTCGCATTCCGCCACCAATGCGTGGCCCTCGTAGCACATATATATATATATATATATATAATATATAATATATTAATATATGATAATATATAAATATATATATTATATATATATATATATATATATATATTATATCGTACTTTACTCTCTTCACGAGAATTACAATAATCACGCCGCAGCTCGAGCTGCCGTACGAGTATAATATATTACTTAGAATAATAAAAATTATTCAACTCGCCTAATGCTTATATATATATATATTATATATATATATATATATATATATTATAATATATATACTATTATATATATATATATATATACATATATAAATAATATAAATATATATATATATGTATATAGTGTTAATTAATATAATTATATATTATATATATATTTATATATACTATTATATATATATATATATATAATATAATATATATATATATATATATATATATTAAATAATCTATAATAACTATATGTGAGCTACTAAGCTGTAATCCCTCATCTAACAGAATTTGTATATACCTCCCCGTCGCCTCACTATATGTGGTGAGCACCCGAGAGCACGCCCCTCTCTATAATATCTGTATCTATGCTCACATACCTATCACAGTGGTAACCCTCACCCTCTACCCTAATATATATATATAATAAGTAGTGAATATATAATACAATAAATATTAATAATATATAATTTTCATATATAATTAACATATAAATTTTATTTATTTAAATAATATAATACTATATATAATAACATTCATAATAATATATATATATATATATATATATATATATATCTTATATAATGTATGCTGTGTGTGCATATTAGAAAGAAAGAGGGCACCAAATTCTGAGTATCAGAATCTGTGATAATAGGAGAGTTAATTTCTCATTCTTAATCTTCCTTCCAGCTCTCACTCTTTAGCTAGGTTTTATGTGGATAGTAGAGAGCCTGTAGTTATCGCTCCTGTGTGTCATGTCTTCCTCTACTGCAACTATTGGTAAGTTAGTATCTACAATAAGTTTCTATTTGAAATGCTTCTTTTAACATATTAGAATTTGTAATAATTATTTTTTACGGATTTCGATTTATACGAATTGAGGAGACCTAAATACATATCAAGGTACTCGGATTTTCATCTAAATTGCCTTGTTTGAAGTTGCCTTCTTCTCGCCAACAAGTGAGTGCTTCTATAGAGATTAACGTCTTGTAGTGTTAATACTTCGGAAGGGCTACGACTAAACCAGTCCATTAAAGTCCGTTAAGAGCTCATGATTAAAACAAAACCTTATATCACTTTCTCACTCAGGTGTTAGTTATCCGTGTTTCAAAAAACAACCAATTTATTTTTCGAGTTTTCTGTGGTTATTATTAGCAACATCTTTTAATAATATCAAATAACTTCACTCTGCTAACCTCATTGATGTTAGGCGTAACAAATTCCTACAATATATAATACCCTATGTATGGTCGTAGCTCTCTCGTAACGTGCATAACCTTCAATATCAGCTTTCTATTCAATCCTTTTTTCTACCCAAGCAATAGTTATTTTGCGATATTAATGGTTCTGGTTTTGTCCTTAATTTTAAAAAAAAAGCTCGGTTTAAAGCAACAAGAATCGCGCTCGTAAGAAAAAAAGAAATATATATTGATACCAAAATTACGTTATTGTACATAAAAAGATACATTGATGATACAAATAATGATCTTAAAAATTATATAACTAATAGAATTTCCTAATTTAATAAAATGTTGCAAATTAAAAAACACAATTAAATCAAGATTTAATAATTTGATTTTGAGATGCACTAAGTAGATTTTTAAAAATAGTTTTAAATTTTTAAAAGGACCTTCGGCTCCATTAGATGCAAAGGTTAGCTCACTTATTTCATTCATTTATCTATTATGCTTTATTTCTTTCAAAGAAACTGATAATATAATAGTATATAAAAAGAGACGTTATATTATGAAAGAAGATATAATATAATATAATAATCATATATATATTAATATCACAAATTTAAACCCAAATAATTATATGTTTTTATTTTCAGCAAAGGTATGAATTAAAAGCTCCTTGTGGTTATTTTTAAAATTCTATGAATGAAAAAAGGTTTTCTGGACTGTACTTGATTATATGATAACTGAAGCTTTACCTTGTTTAGTACCTCCTACAGTAATCATATTATAATTATATTTTGTGAAGGCAATGATAAAATAGCTATTTAAAATTATTAATTTTTATAATATATAATAACATTTTATTAAAACAATTATTTGAAGAAAATACTATATAAATAATAATAATATATATTATATATAATATATATATAATATTATTATTATTAAATTATAGTATTAACATAAAACTATATATAATATATTATATATATATATATATATATATATATAATATATATATATATATATATATACTATGTTTGTATTCAATGAATATTAATAATAACGTTGATGACAAGTATATATTAATAATATATATATATAATATTATGACAAAGAGAATATATATATAATTCTAAAATTGACCTTTCGAGGCAACTAATAAATTATTTTATAATTGAACATTATATCTATAATAATTAAATAAAAAGATTAAAATATAAAAAGTATTAGGTGTTAAATTTTCATCTGAGGGGGTAGGTGAGACTCAATAAATTTATGATTCTCCAAATGTCAATTTATAATTGAGAAATCATCTGTATTGCAATATAGCTATTAACGAAATATTTAAAAGTACCTATTGTAAAATTTGTTCACATTTTTTTAAAACTAATTTCTTAAGACTTATGGAATGGGCTAGTAGAAGCAGTGTGCAAAAACAAAAAATATTCTAAATAAAATATGTAGTAATGATTGGCCTATAGAAACAGTAAATATTTATTACTATTATATATATATTAAATATAAAATATAGTATAATATAATATAATATATATAATATTATAGTATAATATATGATATATATATAATTATATATATATTATTATATATATTAATATATATTATAATATATAATATATATATATATGATTATATAATAATATATATAATAAATAAATATAATATATATATATTATATATATATATATATTATATATATATAATATAGTATTATTAATTATATATATATATTTATATATATATATATAATATATATATATATATTATATATATTATTAATATATATATAGTAGTGTGTATAGCATTTAAATAAAATTTAACCATTTGGAGCTGTCGTTTGGTGGTCTGGTGGTAACTATATAATAAAGAGTGATTCGCACTTTATATTACCATTATGTAAGCACATAGATCATAGACCATTTTTTTTTTTTTTTTTTTTTAATATATTGTTGTTTTGTATCCAAATTTGAATGATGTTGGTCTCTTTATGTGCGTCTCATGGGCTTAGTTGCATAAATTAAATATAAGATATCAATGCATCAATTAGAACTTAAATTCATTGTATCTATGGATGTGGTCACAAATATATATATTATATTGACTATTGTTTTTTTTTATAATTATTTTCACTTATCAAATAAGAAAAGTATAAATTTTATACACTGATTTATTATATTTTTTATGTTAGATATCATATATCTCAGCCATTGATAATTAATGATATATTATAACAATTCAGCTAAAACAAATCTTCCACTAAACAATATCATAATTTGTGGGTAAATCGATTAAAATTCAGAGTGTATCCGGTTTTCATACGTAGAGAGCTCAGATTTATAACTCATATGATTGTATAGGAATATTTAAAATAGAGTAGTGTCTTGATCAGTATATAGAAATTATGGACAACTGACTCTAGCTGAATGTATGAATAATATAATTCTTATCGAGGAATATTCTCACACAAATTATGTAATAGTTAATCTTCTCTGCTGGCCTGTTAGTAACTCTAATAATTGATTAATCTGAATAGTAATTAGAACTCTGATAAGTGTTAAATGTTATAATATTAGTAGAGAGTATGAGCGTGTGTAGAAATAATTGAGATAGAGATGTCATTTAAACAGCTATTAAAACACACTTCAAAAAATATTATAATAATAATAAAAATCCTAACAATAACACTTATTTATTATTTTCTAATATCTGAAATAATCTAGTATGGATAGCGCTCAATCTATCTCTAAAAGCTCAATCTACAAGTCATAATAATTATAATATATTGATGTATAATTTATATATTCTGAATACTATAGCATAATATTTTATTTTATTTTCTTAATATCTAAACTTTTAATATTTATCACGCTATAAATAATAAATACCGTGAAATATCACGTCATAATATTTCATGTGTGAGCGTAAAATGTTAGACTCAAGCTCAAGAATTATCGTATTATAAAGCTTTATTATATGTAAACTATTTATAAGTAACTTACAGTTTTGGTACATGATTATATACATATTTACTGCTGGAAGAGAAAATTGTATGATATATATATAACTTATGTATATTAATACTATATATACTCTAAACGCCCATATCCACTATATAAAGATATTATATATATTATTTAATTATATATTTATATATATAGTAGGACTAATAAATGTATAGATATATAATATATAATTATAAAAGTTATACTATATAAATTGTAATAGTATATATAGTCCAATATAATTAATATATAATATTTAATATTATAGTGCTGAATATTTTGAGTGTAATTATGCTTTTAATTATAAATAAGTTATAACTATATAATATATTAATATATAATTATATGTTAATTTAACATTAGTTTAAATCTAATGATTCTTTATTAGTTATCAGAGCTCTTATATATTGAGGAATACGATATTTTCTACCTTAATTGATGACCACAGTTATCATAAATAATATTATATAGTAGATAATATATAATTAATTTAAGAGATCTGTACAGTAGATTAGATGGTAATGTGTGAGGATGTGAGAAAATAGTGGGCAATTTCTATAGCTGAGCGGATTTTTCTTAGTATTGATATATATATATACTATATAATATATATATATTAGGTATATTATATATATAAATATATATGTATTACTATATATATATATTAAGTGAGGTATATAGCTAATATAGTGATATGGGTTATATCATTCTGTTCATCTTTATTTAATAGTAGTATTATAAGAGTAGTATAATCATTAATATAGTATAAGTATAGTGAATGGTGATAAGATATATTTCTAAAATATATTATGTTATAATATATATATAATAGTGTGTAGCTGTGTGTGCACAGATAAAGCAGAGTATTATATGTTTTTTTTAGATATGTGTTCAATAAATGTGTTATTTTTGAGTTATAAGATCATATATTGAGTAGTTCATATCGTGGCCATCTTATGAGTGTGGAGAGAAAGAGAGTATAGAGAGAGTGAGAGCAATAAAGTTAAACTACAAACTTATTAATAAAAGTTAATGAATAGTAGAGACTGGTAAATGATAGAGCAGCTGAGAGCATCAACTTCACGGGTTTGAGTGAATTTTTTGGGTGTGAATTTACTAGGAAGACGAGGTATTAGGGTTACTATCTCAGAACATGTGCAAAATATTACTCTTAAGATTCCATATACTCGCTATTGTTGTGAGCATAAATACTTTGCAAAAGCCACCAAACCTAAAAAATATACGTGTTACATCGATATAACTATTATGTTTACGTTCTCTATAAGCCTTCATTGTTCTATTATAATGTGGTGTAATGAAATCATACTATGGGGGCGTATAATTTTGTTGTTAATTGCTTAGGTTAAGTATTAATTTTGTGATATTATGGTGGTATATTAGAAATGAAAAAAAGAGTCTTAATTTCAGATGAAAGACTGGTGTATTTTGATAGGTCGTGTGTAAGATAGTATACAGATGATAGAGGATGGGTTAAGACTCACAAGTGTATACAGCCAGAGAGAACCGTGTTCTCTGTGGCCTTTTATTATTTTAATTTTCATATTTATTTATATATATATAAGAGAGATGATGTGAATGAGGATTGTATATTATTTAGTGATGATATTAAAACACAATATAATGGTAATAGTATGAAGATGGTTATTTGGACTAAATCATGGAAGATATGGTATAGGAGTCAGATAGGTATTAGGTTAGGAGAGAGTTATTAGTTGAGAGCTAGTATCAGAGGAGATAGGACCGAATACTGTAGGTATTAGTGTGATTTAGAGTACTCATAGAAGAAGGGCTGGTTGTGATGGTGTGAATAAAGGAAATTAGCTGAGAAGAGAGAGGGAATGTGAGGTACTGACGGAATAAAGGATATATATAGAGTCGGTATAGATGCGTATGAGAATTAAGAATTTATATAGGAGGAGTATTGATGTTGAGGGCGTGAATGAAGGATAATAAAATGTATTAGTCGAGAATGATCATGCACGTACCCTAACTAACCTCCGATTAAGTTCTGGGTATAAAAGTGTTCTGTTATTATATATATATTATATATATATATTAATAAAATTTATATAATATAATATATATATATATTATTATATATATAAATATTAATATATATTATATATATATATATATTATATATTAATATAATATATATAATTATTATTATATAATTAAATACATGTATTTTATTATCAAGGTATATTATCACATATACTATATAATGGTTGCAACTAAAGTAATTATTCATGGTTGTTAGGTAAAATATTTTATAACGCATATTGGTTTAAATAGCTAATATAGAAATGAAAATAAATTTTTAGATTATAAAAGTAAATAATAGTATTATAATTTTTTATTTAATATATAAATTTATATGTTATTTAAATAATATACTCTATGAGAATTATACAGTATATATTATATATATATATATATATATATATTATTATAAATTTCACATTAAATAACATCATAATATATATGATACTTTATCCTATATATATAAGTATAATAATTAGATAGTATATATAGTTATATGAAATATATAAAAATTTTTACTTTATGTCTTTATGTCGTTATCAAATAATTCAGAATGGTATTGTATTTAAAACTACAGTACGGATCATCTTCAATGTTATTAAGCATAAGAAATATCATATGGTTAGATAAATATAGGGATTATATCAAATATATTAATAAATATATATGATATAAATATAAAAACCTCACTCTAAGTAAAAATAATACAAAAAATTAACCATTCATAGGCCTAAACATATTCTATGTATTAAATTCATATAATTATCTACCATAATTATAGTTTTTATATATAATATATAATAATATAAATAATAAAACATTTTATTTTATTTTTTATAATATATACATCATCAAATGTTATATTTTTCTAATACAACTACTACTAATATTATATATAATTTAATATATTAATATATATATATATATTACTATAATATTAATATAATATATATATATTATATATAATAATATATATATTATTATTTATATAATATATATTATATAATTTAAATTTTAATATATATTAGCTGAAGTGGTATAGTACTACTTGAAAATAAAATTGCCAAATTAATTAAATATATATTTATTAATATTACGTCTTCAAATATTATTATATATATATTAATTATATATATTATTATATAATAATATTATATAATATAATATACTTAATATATATATTATTATATAATATAATATTATATATATATATATATATTTATATATTATATAATATATTATATATATAATATTATATATAATATATTAAGTATTTATATTTTATATATAATATATTAAATAATATATAGATCTAGCCCCTATATATTAATATATTATATAATTATTAAATTAATATAATATATATATATATATTAATTTAATTAATATATTATATATAATATATATTATATTTTTATTAATTATATATTAATATTATAATAATATATATTATATATATTATATATAATATACTATAAATAATATATTAATTATATATTATTATATTAATATTAATAATATATATAAAATATATATATATCATATTTAATAATATATATATATAATTATTATAATATAAATAATATATATATATATATTATAATATAATATTTTAATTAATTAATATATATATATTAATTAATATTATAATATAATATAATAATAATATTATATATTATATATATATTATATTAATAATATATTATAATTATATATATATATACTAATATATATTATTATATATATAAAATTATATAATTATACATATTATATTATTATAATTTATATATAATATAATATATTATATTATTATAAATTAATATATATATATATATCATATATATATATATATAATATAATATAATATTATATATATATTATATTATATATTTAATATAAATATCCTATTTACAGTGTATAATATATTAATATATAGTATATATTATGTATTATTATATTATAATTAATATATAGTGACCAATGATATATATATATATAATAATATAACTAATGATATATTATAATATACTGGTATATATTAATATAATAGAAATATTATAATTTTATTTTTTTTTATTATTTATTTATAATATATATATTATTATATTTATATTTTTTTTATTATATATATATTTTATTTATATTATATTTTTACATTATTTAGTATTAGAATTAAAAAAATTTAGTAATTATAATACTCTCTCTCTCTATATATTAATATATATATATATAAATTATATTAATATATATAATATATAAATTATATATAAAGTTTATGAATATATCTAATAATTATATATTATATATAGTACTAAGACTAATTAATAATGAACTTACTTATTAATCTCTCGATATATAAATATACAAGTATATATATATATATCCGTAACTATATATAATATATGTGATATATAATAATGATTATTATGATATATATATATATCTATAGTATTAATTACAATTAATAATCTAAAATATATAGTATATGTATTGGTAATATTAAATATAATAAAATATAGATACATATATATTATTTATTCATATTTTGCTCCTTTCGGTTATCCGTATATATAAATTACATTTAATAATAGATATATTACTATACTGATAAATAATTTTTAGGCACATTATAGTGAAATACAAGGATAAAATTGTAATGAATACCATCTGTAAATAATCACACAATAAAAATTATTAACAGATACTCACTCAATAGACTTCATTTTTTCCTGAACAAATAATAAGTGAAAGAATATTCATTAATATTTTTATGAATTTTCCATATATAAAAATTTATTAAATATTAAAATTTTTATAAAATACTGTTAATAGAAAGTAAAAACCGTGATAAATAAGCAGAAAAGGGGGAAAATATCTTTCATCTGAAATATAAAAATGATTATGCTCAAGCTATTGATCTCAGAAATTTACACTCAATTTGCATGTAAAACTAAGCTATTTACCATATATGAGCTTCTTTTTTATACAAACTTTTATTTTTTATACCTCATCTCTCGCTGTTTATAAAAGTGAGTAGTTGTAATAGCTAATTAGTATATTTAGTCAATATTTAGCCTATATTTTAACATTTACGGTATAGTCGGTGAGTACGAGGATAAATGTTTCAATGTGGCCATTGCTAATTTGTATAATCATGAAGTGTTCTATAATAGTAGTTTTTTATTATAACTTATTACTTCTCTACAGCAAAAATTTGTGATCATATTAATGAGGATTCCCATACCTTAATGATTCGCTAATCTTAATTAAATAGCTAGAGATAGTTGGTTTTTTTAATATATGGAGTAATCTCATTATCTAAGAATATTTTTTATTGCTATGAGGTATCTACTCATAAGGAACGTCAGATTGATAAATAGAGATATTAATATATAATATCGATACTATCGCTAATAATAAAATATAATATAAGGATATTAATTTTCTTGTGAGATATTTGATATATATTATACTTAGTAATATAAATTACGTATATATATATAATATACTATATATTATATAATATATAATGTAATATAACATATATATATAATATTTATATATTAATATATATATATATAATTAATATATATATATTTATATATATAAGTATATCATAGTAATATATTAAATTATAAATAATATATTAAGTATGTATATATATTATATATATATATTATATATGAGTAAGTATATATAAATTATACTCTTCTGCAGCTCTAATAAGAAGTGATATATATATATATTAATTTATATTATTAATATATATATATATATATATATTATATTAATATATATAATATATTATTATATATTAAATTAATATATATAATGAGTTTCATGGCGCAAAATAAATATGTTTTTTTTATGAATTTTATTTCTTTATTCAATAAATACTTTAGATTATAACTAACTCATAATATAATATTGTGATGATGTCTAGATAGGAGCTCAAGGTCAATGATATTCAATATTTAGCAGCAAGATAATAATAAACATAGGCTGTAAAAATGGTATAATATTAAAGAGACTGATAATATCATTTGTGTATGATACCTAGTAATATTCATTACTATTTTCAGAAGAGAGTTTGTAATTTTCACTCTATATAAAAATCTCAAGAGAAATATTAATAATAAGAGTGACATATGTATTACCAAATTTCCCCTTATAAAGTCATATGTCCGAATAGTTACAATAATATAAGTGATATAAATACTGAGTCTAGGCATAGATATATAGTATTAGATGTGTATGGATCTGATAGTTTATTTACGGACTACGTACTCGAAATCATAAAAAAGAATATATGATTGGATATTTGTAGTTATTTACTTAGTACTGAAGAATTAATCGTATCCAATATTAAGGTTTATAGGTGCTCACTCGTTTTATACTGCCCCTCTTTCTCTATAAAAGTAAGAATCCTTTGTTCCAAAGTCCTTCCAGGATACACCATAGAAACCTCTTGTGATTTAGAGATAAATAATAGATAATAAAAGAGTGAACAAAATGATATGCAGAGAATTGATAAAGTCAAGAAACCACACGAGTTATTGTTTTTACAGTATATTATACACTTTAAATACTTTCACGCTATATAGTATCATAAATAATCTCAAGTTATTTACTATCTTTCTTAATAATTATAATATCTATGCAAATATTGAACGTTTTTACTTTACTTTATATAATTAAATTTATAATTATACTCGCACACAATATTTACATAGATCTTATACTCATCAGACATGCATTAATTGAAAAATTAAGGGCCTCACTCTTAAGACTATAAAGTTAGTATGTCGAAATAACTAAAAAATATTCACCAAAAGAAAAAAAGACAGATAGTGAATTGCCAGGAGGTGCATAATAGAGAGATGAGGAGAATATATCCGTGTCACCTACAATTAGCCGGGACTCAAGGAGCTTAACTCCTTCTTGAAGTTTCCCTCTCCAGAACTCATCAATTAGAAGTGGAGTTGCCCATTTTGTGCAACCGGTAATTTCTGGAATGAAAAGAAATATTATTTATTATATTTGATAGTGATAATTCACCAGATTATATACTCACTCCGAGATCGCATATATTACCAACTCCTCTCTCTCTATCTCTCATTATCTTCTTACTCTCATCTATCGTTTCCATCTCTCTCTCTCTCTGACCTCTTCTCTCTCTCTTCTTTCTCTCATCTTCTCTCTCTCATCTCTCATCTCTCACTTAAATAGTATCAATAATTAAATACTCTATATAAATATATATTATTATATAGTATTTAGTATATTAGTATATATAATTTATATATATTATTAATTTAAGTGATAACTGATTACATAGATATTAATATTAATAATATAGTGAATCTTATATATTATTATATATAGATATATTAATTATATAATTAATTATATATATTATAATAAGTACTATATATATACAGTAGTATATATATAATATATTATTAATAATATATAGTATATATATATTTAATATATGATGTTTACTGATAATGATTAGTAATAGTATTAAAGTGCTAGCCCCTCATTAATATAATGACAGATATATATATTTAATATTATATATAGTATATATATAATATTAATATATACTATTATATATAATAAAATATATAATATATATTATATATATATATTAATATATATATATATATATATAATATATATAATAATATATATATATATATATATATAATTTTTACATTTAATATATATATAATATTATATATATATATATATAATATATATTAATATATATATTAATATATATATATATATTTAAATTAATATATATATTT
>JABUQX010062724.1:10000-21731 GCA_015478945.1 Trachelipus rathkii | reverse complement strand
TAGCAACGTATATAATATTATATATATATATATGAGTAGCATTTAATGTAGAATTATGATTATAATATATCATATATATATATAATATATATTATATTATATTATATATTAGTGATGCAGCAGATGGTTTCTAATGTTTGGTATTTCTGAGGAGAATGACGGATGCATCGCGCAAGTGGAAACGTTTTGATATGATTTTTAATATTGTCCGTTGAACAGCGTACGTATCGTCAGCGGATGTTTTATTATTGCATTCTAAGTTACGTAAAGGTCTGCCTATAACATATATATTCACAAGTCAATCTTTATAGATTTAATTTCATTTTTTTATAATATATTAGGTATATACAGCCTTCCATTATATTTAATGCGGCCTTGGCACTTCCAATCTTAGTGGTACCCTCATCCTATATATTTCTAATTCTTATCAGAAGATTATAAGGTAATCAGAACTATTAGGCATTAATTATATATAACTCCTACTAATGTCTAGTTAAAAAAACACTATATCATAAAGTTCACTCAATACTTATGATGTATATTTATATAATCACGACAAATAATTATAAACAATAATTGGTTGTTAATACATCTCTGTCATAAGAGTGACTGGGGACGTGGGTGGGTTCAACTTGTTGCCCAAACCAAATGCACACAAAACCTCTTTCTCACGTCGACGTTCGACCTAGATTTTATGACTCTGACACTCCTTATACTATTGGATTATAATATTATCTTTACTATGAGTAACGTAGTTATCTACTTAAATTTCCAGAATAGAGGAAGGTTGTGCTTGAAGAAACATCAATAATTCTGCCTTTTTGCTGAGCAGTCTGTTTGCATCTTTATTTCTAATTCATATTAGTATATCCATAAGCATATGCTTACTCTAAATCTCGACAGCGAGAATCGACTTGGAACCCTCTTAAACATTTTCCTAAAACTAATACAATTCATTTTCAAAAAGGGGGTTTCGCCCCTCATTAATTACAAAATTCATTTTTATATCTATTTCTATTTCTTTGATCAATATCCACAAATCTGAATCGCCTCTACTCCCGCTTCCTCCCCAGTAACTGGGTGGGGGAGCAGGTTGACTCCGTTGGGGGAGACAGCGACTCATTCACAAGGCTATTGTTTTCAATATAATTATTAAGAATTTTACAAAACCCGTTATCGCCATCACCATGGCTATCATTCCTAATTCTACAAGTCATTATTATATTATTGTTATTATCGTTATTAATCTCATCATGCATTGAGTTACAATTAAAAGTTGAAGAGGACTCCACCCCTACCGACTCAGTGATCATTGACTTCTGTGGGGGAGAGGTTGACTCACTAGAAGTCTCCGTCTCTGCCAATTGAGTCACAATCTCGTTTTCAGAATCTCATTGTTAATTACATTCTTCTGTTTCTGATCCTTTTTTACACTATACGTAATATTCTTACTCCATTTAAATCTAAATTAATTCAATAATTAACTTTCCATTATCTCACGATTAATCATAATCATCACCATTATCTATAAAAATACCATTAATTAATTATAAGCTGATCGACTAGCAACTATTGCTTAGCCCAATACGAATCATTATTATTATAATTTCCATTATTATACAAGTATTAATTAAGTAATAATATCATCTCCTAACATTTATTAGACTATCATAATAATAATGTCTTCTACTATTATTACAATTATTATGATTATTATTATAATGACTATTGTAAAACCCATTTCTATCAAGATTACCAGTATAATTAAAATTAATATTCCCCCCCCCCAAAATTTGATCTGTTTATATAAAAATTGCAGCGCGAGCAACAACTACAAGAGTTTCTACTTACAGAAGCATCATTATTCCCCCACAGATTTACCCCCATTTGGCCCGGGAGTCGTCTCACGGACCAACCTTCCCGTTTCCCTGTCTTGGGATGTTGGAATTTTGCTGTGGAAGTGGGGGAGTCGCCGGGGGTTGCGAAATTAAGGCGTACATTGGGCAATATCGACCTTCACATCTAAATGATTTATGCAAGAATTTTCTATGGAACCTACAAAGACCTTCGGTACTTGGGCCAGCTGCAACGTTGTTATATGCTGATCGGTTGAAGTTCCTTCCTCTTGATTCTTGATCATTGTTGGGGATGGGGGAATTTTTTGAATTCTGACACAGCGTCTTCACGAGCTCTATTACGCTCTTGGCGAGTGATCTCATTTCTTCAGCCGACTTTTCGTGAGATATTATTAGACGACTTATTTCTCTCTCTTGAGCAGAAGACTCTCTGTTAGGCGGCTTTGTGACTCTCTCTTCTGCTGGTCGGACGGCGTTCACAGGTTTCCATTCGGTCCCCCCCACTCCGGGGGGTTGGCAAGCACCGCTTTGGAGAAAAAATTTGTTAAAAATGTCGTCGGCGATTTCTATTAATTCTTCAAAATCATGGTTCTTCTCTGTTGTCATGAGGGAGATCTGTAATTGCTGAGGCAATCGTAAGAGAAAGAGTTCTCTAATAAATTTAGCATCGTTGTCCGTTACCGAATCGAAGCTGGATAGTCCAAGCATTTCCTTTTATTTCTACCCTACAGATAATCGGATGGAATGCTCTCACCTCCCTCACTTCCTATGATCGAAGACTTCTTCTATCGTGTGTTCTATAGGATGGGCGCATAGAGTATGTCTCTAATAACTTTTCTAATTTAGTGTAACAATCGTCCTTTTTTAGGGGAAGTTTCAACGAATTTGTAATCTTGCTTGGCAATTTTGACGCCAATAGCCTGACTCTCTCCCTCAGATTGGTGATTTCATTAAGGTTAAAGATCATGGTCGTCTGTCGAATCCATTCAAGGGCATCAAACTCGTTGAAGTGGGGGATGGCATTGAGGGGGAGACTCTTCCTCCCTTTCCTTTTCCCTCAGAAAGTGGGGGAAAAGTGACTCCTCACCCGTTTTGCTACTCCGTGTTCTTCTTGGTTTTCGCTTTCAGATTCCGTTTCGTACTGCGAAGAGTCACCTTCTTCATTTACCCCCTCGATAGGAGGGGCTACTTCTGGGGGAGGTTGATGGGGTCTTACTGTTTGAGATCGAGTAACAATAGCCAAGTTGGTCCTCTTGGTTTGAACCTTCGGTGACTTCCTTTTTAGACTTGGCATTTTTAGCGGGTTTATTTTTTATTTATTTTTTTTATTTTTTTTTTGCTTTGTTTAGGGGAAAGTTTTATGCCTATTGCGACAGGGTTTCTTATTTCACTGCTTTTTTTTCGGGGAGTTTGAACTGTTTTATTTTATTTTATATTTTTTTGTGTGTGTTTGTGTTTTGATCGGCACTTTTTTTTCACTTTACTGTTTAAAATTTTTGTTTATTATGATTTTGTGTTGGTTTTCACTTCACGTTTGTATATTAGATGTTTTTTTTCTTTTGCTCGAGTCACTCTACAAAGGGGCATCCATTTCTTTGTACGAAAATCCTGAAGGATTAGGCAGCAGTGGTATATAAACAAGAGTAGTTTACTTCTTAATCTTTATTTTCTAAGATCAATCAAATTAAATGGAATTGAATAATATCAATGTTCACATAGTACATATTAGGCAACTCTTTAACACAAGAGTCCGATTAAGTTTCATTAATAATGAGTCTATTATCATATAATGTGATCTTAAAACCCCTTCTCATTTAATTTCGGGTTAAATTAATTAAACAGTCCCTTCACAATTTATAATAATATTTCTAAAAACTCGACACAATAATGTTTAGTTTAATAATAATCTACCGGCCCTTAAAAATGCCAATTTTCCTGACACATCTCTCTTCTTATAATATGAGACGCTAACTGCCTTCAAAACCCGAAATTCCCTTACTCTCGGCACTCCTCTGGGCACCCGCCCATTATTTGAAAGTCTGATACAAAAAACAACCGTTAGAAATTCTTTACACGATAAAAATAACAGTCAAGGTTCGATTTACAGGTGAATATATATCAGGTATACATAATTATGGTGAGAGCGGGGAATCCTGCTCTATACATATATTATATATATTATTATATTATATATAATATTATATATAATTATTATATATTATATATATTATATATATATATATTATATATATATAATATATAATTATTATACTGGTCATTTAATAACTACAAATTAATAGGTCAAACCATTTGAAAGAGTTATGGACGCGTGTGTTAATTCACTTTTCGGTCCTGCTACATTTTCTTGTAACAGGACCTAAAGGATGTGGAAACATTTGTTATTAAATATTTTTAGGCGAGAAACGGAGATTTTTTAACAAGAGCCAGTAAATAATGTTGTGTTATATGATATCACGGAAAAATAATGAATATAAAGCACTGTAATTCAGTTTCACGACATTAAATCAATGGAAAATATTCACGGTCATAAAATTATTGTATTAGATGAAACGTTCACTGTATATTCTCATCACTTATTCTTGAATCTAACAGAAGGCTTCATAAAAGTTGTAAGTTATAGGGACCGCTGTCGTTATTGAGGCCCGGTTTTAAGTGATGAATAAATAATGATTCAAGAAATTGAAGGTTGGTTGCGTTCGGGATTTGGCAATATCCTCTATTCCCTAATTTCTATATTGGCACAAATCCGAACCAACCAACTGCATATTTACTGATCATAGATTTATTCATCACTTAAAACCCAGCCTCAATAACGACAGCGGTCCCTATAACTTACAACTTTTATGAAGCCTTCTGTTAGATTCAAGAATATTACCTAATCGTTACCTAGTAAGTTTATAACTTAATTTTAATTTCGCAGCATTATCTTGAGTTACCTGTTTGGTCTTGTAAAAAAACAAACAAAAAAAACAAAAAAAAAAAGAAATTTTAATTTTAATTTTTAATATTTAATTTAGTTTTAGGTAACTTTTTGACACTATGTAATTTCGTATCGTTTCAATCATCAAATTATTTATTTATTTTTTTTTATATTAATCATCTATTTAGTTTATTATATAATGTCATAGTATAATTTATTATAATTTATTATATTATATTTCCATGTCGTGTTATCATTGAATTGTTTGAATTTATTTCAGTTATCCGTGATGTATTGATTTGTTTCTTTTAATTGTTATATTGCCTAAAGTAATTGATAATTACCATTTAACTTTTGAGAAAAAAATGTTTGTTAGTTTAATTCCACTTAGATATTAATTACTTCATCAATTAATTTATAAAGTGATTTTTGTATATGTGTGTGTGTGTGTGTGTGTGCGTGCGTGCTGTATATATTATATATATTATATATATATATATTTATATATATATATATTATATATTATATATTATATATATATATATTATAATATATATATATATATATATTATATATATAGTATATAAATATTTTTTATTATATAGATACTATATAGATACTTATTATATATATATATATATATATTATATATATATATATATATATATATAATATATATTGAAGTGTGTGTTGTGTGGGTTGCTTCTGATTTGTTGCTTTCCATCAGGCCTTAAATTTAATTTACTTACTTATTTTACTTAATTCTCTATTAATTATTATTATTATTATTTTATTCACATTATAATTATACTGTTATGTATCATTGTTGTTATGTTATTATTTCCTGTAAGTGATTCTTTTCCTGAGGATGATGACAGTTTGAGTCATCGAAACGTTGAATAAAGTTCTTGATTAAAGTCATTACTCATAAACCTTTCTTATTCATTATATATATATAATATATATATATATATACTATATATTATTATTATATATGATATATATATATATATATATATATATATATATCATATATATATATAATATATATATATATTATATATTATATATATATATATTTACAGATATTAAAGTGATATTACAATATAATGCTAGCAATAGCTTTACTCAATGAGGCCATTCAAGTAAGTAAAATTTTCTCCAAGATAAATATTTCCAGAATACTTATCACTCTAAAAAATTAATAAAATGATATTGATAGGATAATTTCCCTACTATAAATTTAAATTTAACACTTGCTTTATTATTCTCAAGCAGCAATAAAGATAGACTCAAACTAAAGCGAACATAACGACATTATTGAAGGGGCAAACAATTCATGCAAACTTACCAACTTCAGAGACATCAAATTCTTACCTTTCACAACTTTAATACAACACTCTTCATCAGTAATTAGGGTCACCGATTACACAAAATTTTAGGGCCTGTGATTGGCCATTGCATATTATGACGTCATTAAGGCCCTTCGCTTTTGAAATAGCCCTTTCTTTAGCTCCTTATTGGCTCCTTATTTAAAGATTTTTAGGCCTTTATGCATCTCATTTTTATTTAGTATTTTTTTTTTTTGTATTTTTGCTTCCATGACGTAAGGGATACGCCGCCTTAGTAATTTGGAGTTGTTTTGTTGGTAAACATGTACGGAAAGTACATATGCACTTATTTACGTATATTGGTGTACGTGATTTGTTTCAAGTTATTTTATTTGTGGTTGTTGTTGTTATTGTTGTTGTTATTGTTGGTACTGTTTCGCTGTGTAAGTGGATTCATTCGCGCGCACTTGTAATACCATTCAAATAAAAACACACCGATAGAACAACCTTCAGACAGAAAGACAGACCACACCGAAAAGTCATTCGCAAAATTATATAATATAATATATATTATATATATATATGATATATATATATCTTATATATATTATTTGTATATCATATATAATATATAATATATATATATATATATATATATATATATTTATATATTATATATATATTATACTATTATACTATATAATATATATATATATATGATATATAGCATATTAGAACGTGATCAGAGAGTTTTTGCGGAACGGGTAGAGAACGCTTGGGTTGGACGTTGTTGCGGAATTGGACTGCGTGAGTGGTATATAATAATATATATTAATATATATTATAATATATATATTATATATATATATATATATATATATATATATAATATATATATTATAATATTATAATATTACTATACTATATATATTATAATATATACATATATATAGGGGTTGGAGCCGTTGGGGGACAGAGGGGGACGAAGTCTCCCCGTCGTCCACCTATAGGCCGATCAGCCCCCGACTCCTTCCATCTTTGCGATTTCCCCTCGGGGTTCTCTTTATTTAAAAGAAATAAAAAATTATTGCGCAATTTTAATTTTTATAAAAAAAGAGGGAGAGTATACGCATACTCGAAGCGATAAAATTACCTCCCATTTTTTAATGGTTCACCTTTCTCTTTTGCGTTCATTTTCTTTACACACTCTTCCTCCAGGCAACAATTCTTTTACAAACACCATTTCATTCAAACATATATTATACCAATAACTTAACCGTCCTCACCCTTCTTCTAGACAACATCTTACAGATATCCCTACTACTTATATCCCTATGTGTGGGGAGAAAGAATTGCCCACATCGTATGTCCTGCGTGTCGTAGAAGGCGACTAAGGGATGGTGGTAGTTGGGTTGCTGACCAATACCACTTATCTTTAGCTAGGAAAGCTAATGCATGCCTCGGAGAAAGTTGTGATCGCCGTAAACGGCCATCTATTGTATGAACCGTATGGGTACATGGAATATCAGAGGAATAAATGTTGAGAGAGAAAGTAGGAGAGAGGTGATGGAATGTATTAGCAAAGGGCAAAATTTGATTTGCTCGCTGTGACTGAAACCAAAGATGAAAGGAAACGGTGACAAATGACAGTGGCGATCGTGCTGAACATGTGTTGAGCTGGTTGTGTAAAGGAAATGAGAGGGGAAAAGATGGTATGCAACTTTTAGATGAGTGGCTTATGATACAGAGCTATGGTTGACTTTGCATGTGTTAGTACTGAGAATTCTAATGGTTAATTTAAGTTTGAAAAGGTCAAGGAATAGGTAGTGGGTTGTGGACCGATAATGGTCCATCTCGAAAGGAAATGTTAAAGAGATGTGCGATTTTCCGGAGATATTTGAATGTGTTTCTGATGTGCAGTGAAATAGGAGCTTTCAGATTGATTGTGTTGGACCTAAATGGTTGGATAGGTAATCAGAAAAGAAAGGTATAAAGGTGGTTTTTTGGCTTCGGGAGAAATTGAAAGTGCCAGGAGCGTGATCATTTCTGATGAGGGAGAGGAGTATGTGTGTAAGTTAAATACGTTCTTGTAAACACAAGAAGTTATCCATAAGGTTATTACTAGAGTTGGGGAAGGTAGGATGGTATCGAAGTGAAAAGTATGATTGATTTTGTGCTGACGAAGAAGGAGATGTTGGAAGTATGTGTGAATATTAAATCAGTGAGGGAATTAGAATGAGGATTATCGGATCTTATGTTGTTCTATGTAAATTAAGTTTAGTTGGTGGCTTGGAATGGAGAATCAAGGTGAACGGAAGAAGTGTTATAGAATTAAGGCGTGAGAAGTTACAGTGAACAGGTAATAATAATAAATAATCTAGAGCACTCGCAAAGAAAACAGTTTGAATGTGAAACAGTTTGAAACTAGAACAAATCTTGGGAGCAACATGAAGAAGCAGTTAGTTAGTCACGTCTGCAAGAGCAACGATCATGTGGAATGTGCTAAAGAGGAAAGTAAAGAATAGTTTAGCCAAGTGAGTGTTTGGACAATGGAGAGGTTCTGCATGCAAGAAGTTAAAGTAAAAAAAGAAGGCGTGAGTTGAATGTTACTAAAAAGCCAATGATGAAGTTTCAAAAGAAAGATGTTTTGGAATTATATAAGGAGGAAAAAGAAATACTAAAAAGGTGCATACGTAGGAGAAAAAGAAGAGGTAAATAACAATTGGAAGGAGGATTACATTGGGGACTCTACCAACGGAGAAAAAAAGCTCTTCTGGAAGGAAGCGCGAAAGGTTGAAAAATTGAAGGAACAAGGGAACACCTGCTATAGAATAATGATTAGGATGGGCATTTTGTACGCTGATGAAATGGAATTGAGGGAAGTGTTGGAAAGAAACTCGAAAAATTTGTATTAATATTAAACATTTGAAGAGGTGATAGGAATGTGTGTGGGTTGATTGGCGCAAGAAGAAAGAGGTATTTTGGGGATGAGGTCATTAGCAGTTGAGGATTTAGGTTGAGTGAGCAAAGTTAAAGGAATGGTAAAATCTCACTGGTATTAGATGAAATATGACTGCGTGAAATGAATTTCAAGAACGGACTTCGAAATGCGTGATTGATTGGATTGCAAGTTGTGTAATAATGCGTTTATGGAATAATACAGTCAAGGGATGGGGAGTGCAGTAATAGTACTCTTAGTTAGGTAAGGGACAGATAAAGGGGAACTGAGGAATTTTAGACGGGCAATTACTTTATGAAGTGTTGCTACGGGAAGATATATGCTGGTAATTTTTTCTTCGAAAGAGTGCGTCGAGTGACTGGAAGACTGATTGGTGAAAGACACTAGGTGCGCTATATGAGTGGCTGGCAGGGATGTGTGGATCTAAATCTTTACATATGAAACAAATGACTGAGAAACTGAGGGAGAAGAAGAATAAATTTATTATATGAGGTTTTCATGGATATGCAACTGGCGTATGATATGGGATTAATAAGGAAGCTCTTTGGTAGGTTTATAGTTAAAAATATATATTATGTTCGGTGGTACGGCTTTACTGAATGAAATAAATCATATATGACGATATTGAAGGCGTGTGTAAAAGTAAATGGTTGTCAAAAGTGATTGGTATAATATTAATAGCGGAGTGAGGCAGGTGTCTCCTTGATTATTCAATTTGTATTTGGATGGGGTTATGAAAGAATTAGAGATGGTGGTGGCAGAGAATTGTGTCAGAATAAGGGAGAATGGATGTGAGTGAAGGGTGCCCTACCTATTATATGAGGATGATTTGTTTTTGTGTGGTGAATCTGAGAAGAGAGTTTTGAGAGGATTGGTAGTGAGATTTGGCTAGGTGTGTACAAAGAAGGGGTTTGAAAGATAAACGCTTGCATAAGAGTAAGGTTATGATTGTGAGTGAGAACAATCCTCGGTGCGAAGTTATGTTAGATGGTGAGCAGCTGGAGCAAGTGTCTGAGTTTAAATATTTAGGAAATATGTTGGATGAAAAGGGAATGGATGATGCAGAGTGTAGTAGGAAAAATGTGAATGGCATTAAGGTGGCTGGTGCAATTAAACCGCTGGTGAAGAATGTAAAAGGATAAAGTCATAATAAGTGACCGCAAAATAGAGGTATTACGTGAGGGTAATGTTGTCTACCTGTGTTAATGTATAGTAATGAGACTATGGTTTGAAATAAGAGGTATAGATCTAAAGTTCAATGTGTTCAGATGGACAATCTTGGGGGCGTGTTAGGTGTGAGAAGAATTGATAAAATGAGGAATCAACGTATTAGAGAGTTATGAGGTTTAAATAAAGGGGTAAATGAGAAAATAAATGAAAGTACATTGAGATGGTTTAGTCATTTGGAAAGGATGAATGATAGTTGGTTGGTTAAGCGGATGTATAGTTTTCAGTGTGTTTTTGAATCGACCGACTTGGAGACGGAAGAAAAAGTGGATTGAGTCAGTAAAGGAATGTATGGATGAGAGAAAGGTGAGTTTTGCAGAAGCGAGAATAAAGGTGCAATAATAGGAGTGAATGGCGGGGTTTTGTGAGGGGATATGGTTGTGTCCAACCTGGGCCAGAGGATGAACCCTTCACTTGACGATATGACATAGTGAGGATCCGTCACGGTCCCATAAAGCTCTAGGGTGGATTTTCTAACTGCCACGAGTTCTCGCTAATAAGTATAGAGGGGGCGGTACTGTAGGCCTTTCTTTTCGAATTGTGTCATATTCTTCAACTACTTTTCATTTTCGAATTCATGTCACGCACCTTATGGGGAAAAGAAGGAAGATGATATATATATATATAATATATATCATAATATATACTATATTATTATATATATATATATATAACTATATATATATATATATATATATATATATATATATAATAATATATATTATCATATACAGTAATATAATATATACTCACACAGTCAATACGCAACGACTCGACCCAAGCGACTCTCGACCCGTTCCGCAAAATTCTTCACTGATCACAATCTTAATATTTTCACGCTAACTTATATTGCCATATATATATAATTATATATATATATATTATATATATATAATATATATTAATATATTATATATATATATATATATATATTAATTATATATATATATATATATCAGTGACGCTACCTTGAAGATTATACTTGGTAGGATGATAATATATAATATATATATAATAATATATATATATATTATATATATTATAATATATATATATTTTCTTTATATTTCTATATAAGAATGATATATATATACATTTTATATATATATTTTATATATATATATATATATATAAGATATATATATAATATATATATATATATAATATATATATATATTATATAATATATATATACTTATATACTATATATATATATAATATATATATTTTTTAGTGATGCAAGGTACATCCGTACATCCGCATCCGCAAATCGTGGAGCATCCACCACATTATTAAAGATCGCATCCGCATTTTGTCCTGCGGATGTTGCGCGGATATTATTGTCGAGATTTGATAAAGAATTTATAATAAAAATACTTAAGATGGAATCTAAATAAGAAAATGAAAATGAGATGAG
>JABUQX010062724.1:2500-7500 GCA_015478945.1 Trachelipus rathkii | reverse complement strand
CATCCTCCGATCCTCGTTAGATAGTCCGCGGCGGTATTCTTCATTCCTTTAATCGACTCCAGCCTGAACTTTAGCATTGACGTACTTAGTTTTCTGCATGTAGATCAGGGGCTGGTGGTCCGTCTGCAGGACAAACTCCTTCCCATATAAGTAATTATCAAACTTACGCACACCGAATATTATACCAAGTCCTTCTTTTTCTAACCTAGAATAAGCTTTCTCCCTGGTAGAAAGCTTCTTACTCGCATATGCTATAGGGAACAGTCCGTCCTCGAACTCCTGCAGCAGTACTGCACCTATAGCCATATCGCTCGCGTCTGTTTGGAGCACAAAGGACTTAGTGAGGTTGGGAAGTCGTAGTATGGGTTTACAGACTAACATATTTTTCAGTGCCACGAACGCCTTCTCTTGGGCTATTTGCCATACTACTTTATTCGGTTGCTAATTTTTCTTGAGGTCAGTTAACGGTGCAGCTATCGTTGAATAATTGGGTATAAAATTCCTGCTAGAACCCTGTCAGTCCCAGGAATGATCTGAACCTCTTTCTTGATGCGTGGCCTCTCTGCGTCTCTGATCTTTTTTACATTATCGTCGTGTAGACCGACGACCTCTTCGGTCAGTTTATGACCGAGAAACTCTAGATCTCTAACGGCTATTTCGCATTTTGATGACCTGAGAGTTGCACCGACGTCCGCCAGTCTATTCAGCAACTCTCTAATTTCAATTCTGTATGAACGATTATATCGTCTAAGTAACTATCTGTACTCTTCATACCCCTGAGTATTTTTCTCACGGCCCTGACCAGGGTTGCACCTGCGTTTACTAAGCCAAACGGCATCCTGAGAAATTCATAATGCCCGTCTGGTGTTACAAAGGCTGTTTTAGGTACGTCTTCGCTATTTACTGGGATCTGCCAATAACCTTTACTGAGGTCGATCTTTGAGAAGTATTTGTCTTTTGCAAATTTTGCGAAGATCTCTTCCGTCACGGCCATCGGTTCGGGATCGAATAACGTGACCTGGTTTAACTTCCGATAATCTGCACACACATGATCAGATCCGTCTTTTTTCTTCACCATTACTATGTGTGATGCATAAGGAGAGTCAGATTCCCTAATCACTCCCATTTTTAGCATCTCACTGACCTCTTTTTTGAGTGTTTCTCTGAGCGCATCCGGTATGGAGTACGGCTTACTCTTAATAGGAACTTGGGACGTCAAATTGATTTCATGCTGCACTATGTCCATTTTTCCTGGAAGGTCCGTAAATACCTGTTCGAATTCGTTTAATATCTCTTTTATTTCTGACCTCTTGTCTTCTTCTATCTCTAGCCCTATTTTGATATCCTCGACGCTTTCCTTGGGCGTGCAGCTTCCTAGGATGATCGCGTCCTCTTTTAAATCGATTTTATTTCTTCTCACACTGTTCAAAATCGACAACACCTACGCACACGATGTGTAAGGCGTCCGGCGTTTCTTCGTCCCTTTTATTATATATTTTAACAGGTTCGCATGATACATCCTGACTTTCTCATTGACCTTCACCCTATAGTCATTTTCGCCAATTGTACATACGACTTCGTAAGGACCCTTCCACTGCATCAGAAGTTTATTACTTTCAGTGGACAGTAATATTAATTCGGAGTCGCCTATTTCGGACCTTCTTTCCTTAGCGCTCTTATCGTAGTAAAGTTTGCACCGATTCTGGGCCTTTTCTAATTCCGACGACGCTATCTTTAAGGTCTCCTCCAATTTTTCCCTTAACTTGAAAACATACTGATAACTGTTCATCACCTCATCCGGCTGCTGTTCGTTAAACCAAATTTCTTTCATTATCTGCATGGGTCATCTCACGGCTCTCCCATCAACAATTCAAAAGGCGCAAATTCGGTGCTTTCCTGTGGCACCTCATGGTAGACGAAATAGTATGGATTTATAAATTTGTTATATCACCTTTTTGGTTTTTGATCGTTACAGAAGTCTCCTAGCATCCTTTTTCATCGTTCCGTGATTTGTCAAAACCAGGCCGTTACAAAAATTGGAATGCATATGCGGACTCAGTGCTTAGCTGACTTCACATTTAACCAGCCTGGACACCACTTCAATGCACCGGATACCAACTAAGTCCCAAGTCGGTTCAATATTTCATCTTCGGTACCCGATCCTAGAGTACAAGTCCACCAGGGCTTCTGCAACCGTCTCTGTATCAATATTCTTTCAAACGTACCGCTTCAGGAGTACCTTGTTTGGCGTACATCAACAAGGTCAGAATATACCTATTGTCCAATCCTGGAGGAAGGCACAATTGGAACCCTACTATGAACTATCTGGATAATGGGTAGAAGATTTAAAAAATGTTTAAAAAATATGGTTTAATTGTTCGGAAAGAAGAAATGATGGGAACATAGCCGAAAGAAATTAAAAATATTTTTCTTTTTTGATAACAATTTTAAATCTCTACCATTATCCGATAGCTTTTTCATTTTCTAAAAAGCACCTTAAAAAAAGCAAAAAATACGGTAATAAAAACAACCACTCAAATAAAAAGGTTAAATCTTTCTCTTTTTGCCACTCCGAATACACTATACAATTCAATTTAAAAAATATTACCAAAAAAATATTACCCTCATTCAATCCAACAGATATTACCCTCAAAACATATTAAAACCTCCCAAACACAAGGAAAGCCACTCCCTAAGCACATACCTTACACATTCGGTGCAGCACATGCAACCTCACCTACATCGGAGAAATCCATAGATATGGAAAGAAGAAAATACTCAACATACAGATGATTCCGAATAAAGACCACTTACAAAACTTGCAGCTCTTACCCACCACAGGACGGCACTTTGTTAATCATCTTATTTCAACATAAACAATTTCAAATTCTGTTGAAATCAATATTAGTCCATACAGGCCATCGTTAAAATCGTGGAGTCTTTCTGATAATATACTATTAATATCGAAAAATTACAATAGATAATCTGGCTCGAGGTTAAGATGATTTTATCTCAATGATACCTAAAATCGTTCAAGGCTTTACTTCAAACAAAACACAACGAAAGAAAATTAAAAAACCAACTAAATTGATCTTCCATCCTGCGAACCTTCATAATAAGTAAACTTTCATAACCTGAAGAGACCTCGCGTGACGAGGTGAAAGCTCGTATACTACTGTAATAAATTTATATAATTTCTTTATAACTCTTTAATAATTACAATTTAAAGTGAAGATTTTCTACATTGTTCTTTTTCAACATTCCCAAGGGCTTATTTAATACTAAAGTAAACTATAACACTACGTTACAAGTAGTTTCACAAAGAATATATATATATATTATATATAATTATATATATATAATATATATATATATATATATATATATTTATATATATATATATATATATATATAATATATATTATATATATATATATATATTAATATATATATATATATATATATATATATATATATATATAATATATATATATATTATATATATAGAACCTTTATTAACCACCGAGCCAATAAAATTTAGATATTCGGATGGTTAGGTAATGACGTCTGAACTATTTAGGTAAATAAAAATTAAAAATCTTGATTTGCTATAAAATGAACTGACTTTTTTTTCTTTTTGAGCTTCAAATTGACTTTATTTTTTAAATTTCCTTTATTAATTTTTTCGTTTTATTTTCACGTAAAAATTATTACGTATTATGTGTCCCACATGAGTGTTGAAGAATAATATATAATATATATAATATCATATATTATATTAATACTTATATATATACTAGTATATACTATAATATACTAATTATACTTAAATATATCATATTATATTATATATACTATATATCATAATATAGATATATATTAGAGTTGCTTCTAAAGCTGACAGTATGTGATAGAGAACGGCAGCTCCTACAGTACTAAAACAAATTATATATTTAAAATCAGCGGAAAAAAATTTTTAAGGAGGGGTTTTATTTTTTTTTTTTTTTTTTTTTTTTTTTTTTTTATGCGTCGAAAAATAATTTTTTAAAAATTTTTTTTAATCTTCCCCATTTAGCGGGCTCCGCCGTGAACGGCGGGACAGAGGTGGGGAACGACAGATCGGCCCGTACGCCACCTGGGAGGCGAGAGAACCCCTGACTCCTGCCATCTTTGCGGTTTACTCGACCTTTCAAAGGGTTATTGGCAAATTCAGATAAGGCCCAAAGTTACTTTCAAGACCAGTTTCTCGACCGAGGACGGTCATTACCATTATGTATAATTACCATTTGGGATGGTAAATGCCGTAGCCACGCTTGTGAGAGCCTGCGGAGAATACTATATGGGTTTAATGATGTTGATTTGTACATTGACGACATCATTATCCATTTCCAGACCTGGCTCGATCATCTTGAAATACGACTTTTCAGAACGTACTAAGAAGACTGAAAGAAGAAGGATTCACGATACGCCCCACTAAGTGTGAGTTTGCGTCGTCCAATGTGGAATTCCTAGGTCATCATATTGGAAATGGGAACAAAGGTCTCCACGATGAAAATGTAGTCTAAAATTATGAAGACGGAGCCACTAAGAATAAAAAACAGGGTGCGTTCTTTCTTAGGTCTCACATGATACTACCAGGACTTCGTAAAAGATTATGCGAGGGTCGCCGCCCCTCTCACAGACCTCACCAAGAAGGGAGAACCTACAAAAGTACGGTGGGAGAATAAACATTAAGAAGCGTTCGTGAAACTCAAAGAAACATTGAGCCTCAAACCAATACTCAATTAAAATGCTCAGGTATAGCATAAAATACTCACATGCAGGTGGATGACGGCAGATAACATCCGCTTGGTTCAGTCCTCTGTCCAGCGAGTAACGCGAATATTAAACCCTTGTTGGATAGAATGGCAAGCAAGAAATTAGGGACACCAGCAGAAGCTAACAAACTTATAGAGAAGGAAGCCGCTCGCAATGTCACTCGGAATAAAAAAAGTTGAACC